>CM043703.1:47458226-47480726 GCA_023935145.1 Bretschneidera sinensis
TCACGGGGACGTAGGCACATTACCGAACCTCGATAAAAATTGTTTGTCTTCTTTTCTTTCTTTGATTTTCTGTTCTTGTGTTCGATTGCTGTTTTTCTTTCTACAAGTCATTCAAGACTTGGGTGTTTGGAAGATCACCACCTGAGTATCTTGTCAAGGTGATTTCCAACAGTGGTCTCAGAGCTCAGCAGTTGGTTATCGGAACAAGAAGTAGAAGGTACGGAGCCAAGACTCCAAGAATCAAAGATCAAACTTCTTGGGTGATTCAAGAATAGTGTAAAGATCAAGATCCGGTCGTGTTCTTGAAGGTTGATTCAAGAACGGTGTTAAAAATCCATCTTCGATCTGTGTTCTTGAGGTTGAAGAAAGCAGTTGTGGTTAGTGCACAAATCTGGGATCTTTTCCTCAAAGATGGCTTCAAATTTTTGGGTGGAGAAGTTTGATGGAAAGGGGGACTTTTCCCTATGGAAGCAGAAGATCAAGGCGGTTCTCATGCAGCAGAAACTGGACTTGGCTATTGGAGAAGATGATGTTTTTTCAGCAAGTGTCACGGAGGACCAACGGACCGAGATGAAGAAGATGGCTTACAGCACCATTTTCTTGCACATGTCGGATAGTGTCACAGGGGAGTGCGATGACTCGGAGGATCCGGCTGTCATATGGAAGAAACTAGATGAGTTGTTTCTTACCAAAACTCTTCCTAACAAAATTTGTCTTCTTAAAAGAATCTTTGCTTTTAAAATGGACCCTAGTAAAGAGTTGCAAGATAATCTTGATGTCTTTAATAAGCTAGTTCAAGATTTGAATAGCTGTAGCATTTCTTTTCCGGATGAACAATTGACTGTTATTTTGTTAAATTCACTTCCTGATTGCTTTGACAATTTGATTAATGCAATTGAGTATGTGAGAGATAGTTTGACAAAGGAGATTGTGATCAATGGCATAAGGTCACATGATTTCAAAACCAAGATGAAGGAGACATCAAGCGGTGATGGGCTGTTCGTAAGAGGAAGGCCAGCAGCTCGGAATGACAGTAGCACTCATGGCAGCTACCGGGAGAAATCAAGAGATAAAGGGCAGAGCCATGAGAGATCTCACCCAAGACAAGACATGGAGAAGGAAGGAGATGTTTTTACTGCAATAAGGAGGGCCATTTCAGAAAAGATTGCAAGAAGAGGTTATGGGATGAGAGGAGAAGCCATACCAATAATGGAGAGGCTTCGGTTACCAAAGGAGAACAGCAAGATGATGTGCTTATTGTGTGCTTAAATGTGAGCAGGAGGCAAGGCAGTGAAAAGTGGATTCTTAATTCTGGGTGCACCTACCATATGTGCCCTCACAAAGAATGGTTCAAGAATTTCAAGGAGATCAATGAGGGAAGAGTCTTCTTGGGGAATGACAATTCTTGCCAAGTGAGAGGGATTGGAGACATCCAATTAAGGATGTTTAATGGAGTGACAAGGCTACTGCGAAATGTAAGATATCTTCCAGATTTAAAGAGGAACTTGATCTCATTGGGGCAGTTGGATTCCATGGGGTACACATGCAAATTAGAGGGAGGAAAGATCAAGGTGGCTAAGGGATCTTTGGTAGTGATCAAGGCAGCAAGAAACGATGGACTCTATGAGATGATCGGAGAAACAAAAACCAATGATCAAGCAGCAAGCTTGATGGCTATGCTGGACAAGGCAGCCCTTTGGCACACTCGCTTGGGACACATGAACGAAAAGGGCCTACAAGTGCTTAGCAAGGAAGGTTTACTTGGTGGTGACAAAGTAGAAAAACTGGATTTCTATGAGAGCTGTGTTCTTGGAAAGCAACACCGGGTCAGCTTCAACACCGGAGTGCACAAGTCTAAGAGGATCCTTGATTACATTCATTCGGACCTTTGGGGACCAACAAGAACACCAACACAGGGAGGTAACTTTTACTTTTTGTCTTTAATTGATGATTATTCAAGAAGAGTGTGAGTTTATTTGCTTAGGAATAAATCTGATGCCTTGAATAAATTTGTTGTGTGGAAGAAATTGTTGGAAACCCAAACTGGTAGGGTAGTTAAAGCTTTACAAACCGATGGCTTAGAATTTTGCAACAAGGATTTTGATAAATTCTTTGAATTAAATGGCATTCTAAGACATAGAACAGTTGTAAAAACACCCCAGCAAAATGGAGTTGCTGAAAGAATGAATCGAACCTTTATGGAAAAATTTAGGTGCATGCTAATAGGATCCGGGTTACCAAAATATTTTTGGGGAGAAGCTGTAGCAACAGCTGCATACTTGGTGAATAGATCACCCTCTAGAGCAATAGAGCTCAAGACTCCAATGGAGATGTGGAGTGGAAAACCCCCTGAATTAAACAACCTTAAGACTTTTGGGTGTGCAGCATATGCACATCAAAAGGAGGATAAACTTGGCCCTAGGTCTAGAAAATGTGTATTTCTAGGATATAGTGATGGGGTTAAGGGATATAGGTTGTGGTCCTTAGAAAATAAGGACATGAAACTGATTATAAGTAGGGATGTTATTTTTAATGAATTATTATTTCTCTACTTGGAGAAAACTAACCCTGTAGGGGCTAGTGAGCAAACCAAACCGGAAGTTGTGGAGCATCGCATCAAGGAGAACTTGGTTCAGGTAGAGCTTAGGAGGTAAGATAGTTCGAAGCAAGTAGAGCCCTTGGATGAAGGCCAAGAAGCTCAAGAAACTCAAGAAGAGGCTGAACAAGAAGAGGTTGATGCAGTAAATAACTACCAGCTCACAAGAGACCGGGGAAGGAGAGTGGTTAGACCACCCTTGAGATATGGGTTTGCAAATGCTGTAGATGCAGCAGCTCCTTGGATAGAAGGAGATATAGCTGAACCAGAAACTTACACGGATGCCATGGAGTGTAAGGATTCATCAAAGTAGCAGCTGGCTATGGAGGAAGAAATGGACTCTTTGATGAAGAAAAACTCTTGGGAGCTGGTGCCCAAACCAGAAAAACAGAGAGTGGTGGATTGTAGATGGCTCTACAAGATCAAAGAAGGAAATACTCCAGGGGATGAAGTCCGATATAAAGCTAGGCTGGTGGCGAAGGGGTTCACACAAAAAGAAGGCATAGATTTCACTGAAATCTTCTCACCGGTTGTGAAGTACAAGACAATACGGATAGTGTTAGCATTAGAGGTCCAATTTGATTGGGAAATCGAGCAAATGGATGTGAAGACTGCATTCTTGCATGGAGAGCTCGATGAGACCATTTTCATGAGGCAACCCGAAGGCTATGAAGAAGGAAGTCAGGGAGAGCTAGTGTGCAAATTGAAGAAGTTTCTCTATGGCCTGAAGCAATCACCTCGGCAATGGATCAAGAGGTTTGATTTCTTTGTAATCAGCTTGGGTTTCATGAGGAGCTACTATGATTCTTGCTTGTACTATAAGGGGCAGAAGATTGAGGAGATGGTGATCATCCTTATCTATGTTGATGACATGTTGCTGAGTGGGAGCAGCATGGAGAGGATAAATAAATTGAAGGCTCAACTCAGTGAGGAGTTTGAGATGAAGAATCTTTGACATGCACTAAAGATCCTTGGGATATGTATCATCCGGGAAAGGGAGAGAAACAGATTGAAGATCTCTCAAACTTCCTACATAGAGAAGATGATATCTAAATTCTCTATGAAAGATAACAAACCAGTAAAGGTTCCACTTGCTGGACATTTCAAATTCTCCAGCGATCAATGTCCAAGATCGGAGGCGGAGAAGAAGGAAATGGAGAAAGTCCCTTACTCTAGTGCTGTTGGTTATGTTATGTACACCATGGTGAGCACTAAACCGGACATTGCTCATGTAATGAGTGTTCTCAGCAGGTTTATGAGTAATCCCAGAAAGGAGAATTAGCTTGGGATGAAGTGGTTGCTGAGGTATTTGAAGGGAAGCCCAGAAGTAGGGCTGGTGTATGAGAAGAGGGGTAATGCAATCTGCCTTGAAGGGTTTGCAGATTCAGACTATGGAGCAGACCGAGATAAAAAGAGATCGATTACCTCCTACTTCTTCAACCTAAATGGATGTTGTGTAAGTTAGAAGGCTCAATTGCAACCAGTGGTAGCACTCTCAACAACCGAGGCTGCGTACATAGCTGCTACGGAGGCCATTAAGGAAGCTATGTGGTGCAAAGGGTTGCTTGAAGAGTTGAAGGTACTGGATGAGTAGGTTGTGGTATTTTTGGATAGTCAAAGTACCTTGCACTTGTGTAAAAATCTAGTGTTCCATGAGAGGACAAAGCACATGGATGTTCAGTATCATTTCATTCGGGAAAATGATACGAAAGGATGCATCCATGTGGACAAGGTTGCCACGGAAGAAAATCCTGCGGACTTGGGTACTAAAGTTTTACCTCTAAGTAAGTTCAATCATTTCCTTGAATTACTTAGGATTGGAGTTGGTTAATTGGTAACTCAAGATTAGTTTGGATCCCGAAGCTTTCTGCACAATGGTTCAGGTTTTTTGAACACTTAGACAAAGGTAGAGATTGTTGTTATTTTTCTAAGTTTCAAACATGTCCAAACATGGTCTAAGGTTGGTTAAACTCCAAACTAAATGTGGAGTTTCAAAGTTCAGCAAGTCTAATGGCTGCACACATGTGTGTGCTCAAGTTTTGAGCATGGGAAGGTCATGCACACTGCTGTGCAAACTTCTGAACACAGGTAGGAAGTGTGCGCACTGCAGCAGAAGGCAGCAGCATCAGGTCTGTGCGCGCCGTGCCTCACAGCATGCACACCATCAGGGACAGCTCTAGCGCTGCACCGCCCATGCCCAGCGCTGCATCGCCCAGCACACTGCTGCACACATAGGCAGCAAGCTTCAAGGCTCTCCAAAAGTATGTGCGCAAGTCCAAAACGCACAGCACCACTTAGGAAAGTAATGAAGGGCCAAGATTGAGCAATGATCCAGATCAAAGGGAGGAGAATGAATCTCAAGAATGTCCAAGAATTGAGAGGCTATAAAAGGGGTTCTCAAGGCCTCATTTCACAAGATATACAATACACATACAAGAGAGATTTGTGACATTGTGAGATCATTGTAAACACTTAGAGAGAATTGTGTAGAGTGACAAACACAAGAGGGACTCTTTGATAGGCTGGTTGTAAAGAAGAGAGGATAGTATAGAATTGATAGAAAACTTTGTAAAACCAGAAGAGAGGATAGTATAGAATTGATAGAAAACTTTGTAATAGGACTATCACTTTCTAGTTCTCTTCTTGTTTCTTCAAGAACTTGGATTCTTGAAGAGGATTGCTGTAACTTTGTAAGAACCATTGAGATAGTGCAGAGAGTTCGGAGGAACTCACGGGGACGTAAGCACATTGTCGAACCTCGATAACAATTGCTTGTCTTCTTTTCTTTCTTTGATTTTCTGTTCTTGTGTTCGATTGCTGTTTTTCTTTCTACAAGTCATTCAAGACTTAGGTATTTGGAAGATCACCACCTGGGCATCTTGTCAAGGTGATTTCCAACAAAAAAAAATTCAAAGAACTCACGGTTTGATGAAGAAATCGTTTCACCAAATGGTACCAATAAGATCAAAGAAAACACAGAAAAAAGGCTTTGATTCCTATGGAAGTGGAAAGGAAATCAAAGTTGGCTCTGATACCATGTAAAATATTTTTCTGCGTATTATTAAGATTACAAGGAGGTATATTTATACAAAAGTATTCCCCACAATTATAGGAGATCTAATAGCTGATTCTCCTTGATTACATGAGATCAAATATTAGAGGAGGATTTATAGGAAGAGGTTACGATAACAGCAACACCCTTTCCTATTTACACGAGATTGAGGTTGACCATTTCCAACAGTTTGAACTGTGGCATTTACCATGAAACTTTCCATTTCGGAGATAAACTTAATTAGTTAAACAAACCACTCTCTGGAACATTTAACATAATATGATCATGTTTTGAAATTTATTTTCTTCTAGACAACTTGTTTTAGTCAACTTTTTGGTTCTCTTTTTATATATAAATTAAAATTTATTTATAGGGCACCAAGAGAGTGCCATCCACGTACAAAAGAACCGTCTACAAAAGAGTATAACGATGAAGTCTATAAACCCATATTCATTTACAAAATATTTCCCATTAAACGAAAACCTAAAAGTATTGAACCACCATTCCTTAATGAAGATAATAGGTTTTTCTACTCCATTGAACTAATATTTCTTTAATTCTAAACTAACCAAAAAATAGAGAGATGATTAAGGAAAATCCTAATTAGACTTTACCCTATCAATTCAGGTTATGTTATATTCTTTTGTTTCTTTGCTTTATATTTTACACTGCTGAATTTTTGTTTTAAGAACAATGCTAGTTTAAGTATCAATAGTATGTTAAATGGTCTTTGTTGTTCCATAGCACTCTACTTTTTTTCTTTCTTAACTTTTTTTTTTTTTATGATATTCTTTCTCTCCAGGCTCCTCCATGTGATATTCAGGATAAACTAGTATTCATAATCAATAATATTTCATTTACCAATCATATTGCATCCAATGAAAAAAAAGAAGCACAATCTAATGTAATATGAGTTCATTAATTAACGAGCCATAAACTGATTCAATGTTAATGGTGATTACTTCTTTCATATCTATGTAGGAACTTGATGCTATTTTTCACATGCTGTTCTTCAAGATCTTGATACCTTTTTCTCATTAAGAAGGTATTAAATTGTAATTTTTATGCTCCACATCATATATAATTGGTTCAATCAAGGTTTTCTCTTTAATAAGTAATTAATTTACTCTTAGCAGACATTTCAGTAGGTTCATTGTACAAATATAAATTAGGCACTTAATCTATCATTTTATTCCTAATCTAGTTAGACTATAAATTTTTTAATCCAAATTTTTAAAAAAAAATCACTTGTTTAATTTGAATCAGATATTTATGCTCAAGAGCTTCAAAAACATAAATGTCAAGGGACTTATTGTCATTCTCTCGACCACAATTTCTCATTTTTAACAGAAAAACACAATTTATCAATCATATAGCAAAAACATGATATAGATAACTACATTTGTATCATCTATTCTTGAATCATTTACCAATCATATTGCATCCAATGAAACATAAGCACAAGCTAATGTAATATGAGTTTAGGAGCCACAAAGTGCAACGTTTAAAGAAGGTATAAGATGATGTAAATGAAATTATCCAATGTTCATTCGATGTTAATGGTGTCTTATTACTTTCTTCATATCTATGTAGAAACATGATGCTCTTTTTTATGTGCTATTATTCAAGATACTAATACCTTTTTTTTCTCATTAAGAAGGTACTAAGTTGTAATTTATATGTACTACATCATATATGGTTGGTTCTATCAAGGTTTTCTCTTTAATAAGTAACTAATCTACTCTTACCAGGCATTTCACTAGATTCGTTGTATAAATACAAATTAGGCACTTAATCCATCATTTTATTCCTATTCTAGTTAAATAATAAATTTTTTAATCCAAATTAAAAAAAATCATGAGTTTAATTTGAATCAAACAAGATATGAGCTTTAGGAACGTACATTTTATGCTCAAGAGCTTCAAAAACGTAAATTTCAAGAGATTTTTGGTCATTCTCTCAACCACAATTTTTTTTATTTTTTAACAGGAAAAGACAATTTATCAATCATATAGCAAAACATGATACAGATAACTACTTTTGTATCATCTATTGTTGAATCATTTACCAATCATATTGCATTCAATGAAAAAAAGCACAAGCTAATGTAATATGAGATCATTAACTAGCCACAAATTGAAAAGTTTAAAGAAAGTATAATCTAATGTACATGAAATTATTCAATGTTAATGGTTCATTATTACTTCCTTCATATCTATTTAGAAACATGATGCTATTTTTCACGTGTTATTATTCAAATCTCAGTATCTTTTTCTCACTAAGAAGGTATTGAAGTGTAATTTCAATGCACACATCATATATGGCTGCTTCCATTAAGGTTTTTTCTTTAGTAAGTAACTAATATACTTTTAGTAGGCATTTCACTAGATTCATTGTATAAATACAAATTAGGCACTTCATCCATCATTTTATTCCTAATCTAGTTAAACTATGAATTTTTTAATCTAAATTAAAAAAATCGTGAGTTTAATTTGAATCAGACAAGATATAAGCTTTAAGAATGTATGTTTTATACTCAAGAGCTTGAAAAACATAATTGTCAAGTGACTTTTTGTCATTCTCTCAACGACAATTTTTTATTTTTTAATAGGAAAAGACAATTTATCAATCAAATAGTAAAAATATGATATAGCTAACTAATTTTGTATCATCTATTATTGAATCATTTACCAATCATATTGCATCAAATGAAAAAAAAAAGCACAAGCTAATGTAATATGAGTTCATTAATTAACGAGCCACAAATTTCAAAGCTTAAAGAATGTATAAGCTAAAGTAACTGTTATTTCAAGTATCACTAATGGGATCGGCAATGGATTACATATTTGACAAAAGTAAAATTTAAATCCATATTCATATCATGATCGATCAATGATAAATGTCTTTTAAATCTATTTTTCCTCAAAAAAAGAATAAAAATAAATAATATTCTACTTGTTTGTCATTTCCTTCTATTCTTCTTGAAAGTGTATTTTAAAATAAATTAAATGTTTTGAAAGTAGTCTAAGTGCCTTACACCTAAAAGTTTTTGTATAACAAAAGTGAAACTATGCCTTGTGGACTTGTTTATAGGAAAGCTTTAACTAAACTTATGTGGAACTATCTAAGGAATCATACTTTATATACAAATGATTAAAAAAATTGAACTTAGATTTATTGGTCAAGAAATTAAACTAAAATTAGGTTGAGAACTTTGGGTGTACTGGGGCTTTCAGGTTACGAGGTTATGAGAGTTTAGCAACTTTGGTCTTCTTAATGTTGTAATTGAAGATCAATAAAGTAGTAGGTTTATTGGTGGACATAGACAAAGAGGTTGTCGAACCATGCTAAATTGTTGTGTTCTTACTCTTTGTTTGTTTTGCCTATTTAATTGTTGTGATTGTGTTTTTTGCCTAAAATTTGAGTAGATGGATTTTAGAGGTAAAATCTCAACAAGTGGTATTAGAGCTGTGGTTTTAATGGAAAAAAAGCATGATTAATATTGAACTATATGATGAAAGAAGATGGGTGCTGGTGTGTGTATTAGTCTTTTTCAATTCTATTATTACTAATTTGTTGAGTAGTATGTTGATAGAGACGAAGTGCTTACCACTGGAAGAAAATAACATAGTATAATGACCCGACCTCCCACTTGACACAATATTTTCCGCTTTGGAGGTCGGGTCATAACAATTGGTATCAAAGCCAAAGTCACGAGTTCTATTTCTAACGGTGCAATTGCCGAGGGGGAGATTGTTGGGCTTGGTGTTGATAACTATTGTCTCATAGAGGAGCCCAAATTATGCCAAGTGGGAGGTTGGGTCGTTACACATAGTCACGATATATGGTGGGCAAGGAAGTTTGGATGGATGGGAAGGTTCCCGCAGTACCTCCAGAGATAAGTTGAAGAGGCCAAGTGTATTCGAGATTGAAGAATTGTTCACTACAAGGAAACTCCTTATCACTGAGGGACATGTGTCCCTCAGTGATAAGTGTTTTCAACGACGGATATCACTGAGGGCCATGTGTCCGTCGATGATAGTGTGAAATATTATCATTAAGGGACTTGTCCCTTGATGATAATACTTTCACACTCGATATTAAGTTCGTGAAAAATTTAAAAAACAATTTTTGGATTTTTAAATTGAAATATATTATTACCTTTAATTATTAAAAACGATAACTACTATCACCAAGGGAACTAAATCCCTCGGTGATAATATAACACTAGATATCACGTGACAGCTTCTTTCTTCCCCCATTTCTCTTCTATCCTCTTTCCTTTCCCTGTGCGTCGCGTGACATTTCACCATTTTTCTCCTTCAAATTTCTTTTACTCTCTCTCTCTCTCTCTCTCTCTCTCTCACTCATATTTCCTTCATTTCTATATTTTTCATTTTTTCTCCTCTTCACCACTTTCTCTCTCTACCAGAAATTGTAAATTTTCTTTCTCTCTACTCTCTAGTTTCTTTTTGTTACTTATGTTTGTTAGTTTAACTTTTTATTTAATTTTTTAAATTTTGATAGATATGTTGCTTAGGTTCCGTTTGGTGGGTTGGGATATATTTTGTTTTTTGTCACCCATTTTCTCTCGTCTACTGTAAGTCCTCTCTAACTTGTTTTGTTAATTTTGTTTATTTAATTTATTTTTGCTTTTTAATTTTGATATATATGTTGCTTATGTTCCGTTAAGTGGGTTCTTGCGTCTCTCTATACTGGAAGTCCTCTCTAACTCGTTTTGTTAATTTAATATATTTATGCTTTTTAATTATTACTTTTTTTTTTAATTTTGATATATATGTTGCTTAGTTTCCGCTAAGTGGGTTGCAAATTTTTTTTTTTTGTATTCAAATGCTTTGAATGTGTTTGGTTTTTATTTTGTTTCCAATATTTGAAAATAGAATTTAATTCCAGATGTTGTGCCTTGTTCATAACTTTTTATGATGTGATATCCTGGAAAAAATGGAATATATCATGTTATTGTACTTGAAAAAAATACTTAGTAATTCTTTTTGTTCCTAATTAATAGATATATGAATGTGAAATGTTACTCAAATATCATTTTCTTCAATTAATGAAATTTCTAATGATATATACAAGCGAGACCTTGGCATTTTGCATCAAATGTATACTTGAAAAAAAAAATTAGTACCGTCAATCTAATAAACTTATTTTAAAAATTTTTTGGTTAAATAATGTAATGGTTTACTTATACCTAATTGGAAAATTTAAATGCTTCCCGAGTTTTTTTAGGTGATATTTTTGCAATATATACAGGTATTTATTCCACACAAATCTACATAGTATGGAAAAATTAATTAATTGAGCAAAATTTATTTGAAAGGGAAAATCGTCATATAATAATATAACTACCGCGTAACTAACGAATTCGATAATGTTATAGATTAAGAACTTTCATAATTAAGTAGCCTAATTACAACCCTTGAAATTAGATTAGAAACATAGAGCTAAAGAGTGAAAAAAGTAAAAAAAAAGATTGATAACTTTGATAAAATTAGTTAGTTTTAGCATCTTTTTTATAACTACAATTAATGTAAATTAGTGAATGTGCTATATATCTAGTTTATATTTACGAGTTGAGATTGAGATTTGTTAAAGGATAATTGATGAGTCTAGCATTTAGAGAAAAAGAGTGAAAAGTGGTAGAGTTCAAGTTTAAGAAAGATAAAAAGCTCCAAAACCAAGCTTAGTTTATTGAAAAGTGATAAAGTTCAAGTTTAAGCAAGTTTAAATTGTAAAAATTAAATATAATCTAAACATGCTAAACAATTTAAATGGCATATAGATCAAATGTGGAATTATAAGGACCGTAAACATAACTCTGGCCATTGAAGCTTTTTACTTACACAATCTGCTATTCTCTCGGTATTGGTTCTTTTATACTCTCAGAACTCTCCAATTTGATGGTGTATGAAAGAAAAATGAGTAGTTCCGAGTCTAGGGGCCAAACCATGTATTTATGCTCATTCTCCCATCAAGAACGTCTGTCCATATTCCATACATTAGTTATCACAATCAATAGGCAGCCAAAAGGTTCATGGGCAGCCAAAAGGTTGAACATGGACCATAAATGGATTGGTTACATTCTCCCACTTGGTCCATACATTTAACCTAACTTAATCCCATTGATTATATTTTAAGAAGTAAATACATGAATCATGGCGATAAGTCCTCTAAGAGTGAGTATTACCTTCCATGTATTACGATGCATTTAGTTCCTCAAGTATTATTTTTCATGTGACAACATTTCTTAATGAATAAACCCTATGTTTATTCTTGGTCCTATATAGATGAATTTTATCAAAGAAATTAAGGTGCACATGAATATGAGAAAACATCAAAATATATAAGAGTTTCATTAATAAACTGTATGTATACAATTACAAAATGGAACCAAGTCCCATTTTCTCTACATGATCCTTCAATTTCAGAGGTGGCATGCCTTTAGTCAAAAGATCAGCGTCATCAATTCAGTGCTAATGTGTTCAATGACCATTTTCTTTTCTTTTACATGTTCTCTTATGGCTAAATACTTAATGTCGATGTGTTTACTTCGACTTTCACTTTTATTATTCTTACCCATAAAGACAGCAGCTGAATTATCGCAAAAATTCTTAATGGCACTAGATATAGAATCCATGACTCTAAGCCCAGAAATGAAACTTCTAAGTCATACACCATGTGAAGTAGCCTCAAAACAGGAGACGAACATGGCTTCCATAATAGAAGTAGCAGTCAATGTCTACTTGATACTTCTCTAAGAAACAGCTCCACCGATCATCAGAAAAAATGTGCCCTGATGTTGATTTACGTGAATTAACACAGCCAGCAAAGTCTGAATCAGAGTAGCCAATCACATCCAGATTGTCCATCTGTCTATATATAAGCTTGTAGTCTTTAGTTCCTTGAAGATACCTCATTACTTTCTTTGTAGCTCTCCAGTGGTCTATACCTGGGTTACTCTGATATCGCCCAAGCATCCCTATAGCAAATGCAATGTCAGGTCTAGTGCAGACCTGAGCATACATAAGGCTTCCGACTGTAGAAGCATATGGAATGCTCTTCATGGATTCCCTCTCAAAATCATTCTTCGGGCATTGGTTCAAATTGACCCTATCACCCTTCACAATTGGAGCTACACTTGGTGAACAATCTATCATCCGAAATCTCTCTAAAACTTTATTTATATAGGTTTCTTGTGATGGACCTAAAACACCTCGAGGTCTATTTCTATGGATCTTAATGCCAATGACATAAGATACCTCACCCATATCTTTCATATAAAATTTTTTAGAGAAAAATTGCTTCACCTCATGCAGCAAGCCCTTATCATTAGTTACAAGTAAAATATCATCCACATGTAAAACAAGAAAACAAATTTTACTCCCACTGACCTTCTGGTATATACATTGATCCATGGGGTTTTCAACAAAACTGAATGAAGAAATTACTTCATGGACTTTAAAATACCATTGACGGGAGGTTTGTTTTAAACCATATATGGATTTCTTAAGCTTGCAAACCAAATGCTCACCATCATTAGAGGAGAAACCTTCAGGTTGTTTCATATAAACCTCCTCCTCCAGATCTTCATTAAGAAACGCGGTTTTCACATCCATTTGTTGAAGCTCAATGTCAAAATGAGCAACTAATGCCAAAATAATACAAAGAGAATCTTTCTTAGATACAGGAGATAAAGTCTCTGTGTAATCGATTCTTTCTTTTTGAGTAAATCCTTTAGCAACGAGTCTCGCTTTGTATCTCTCAATGTTGCCTAATGAATCTTTCTTAGTCTTAAAGACCCATTTGCAACCAATGACCTTCGCCCTATTAGGCAACTCTACAAGATCCCAGACTCCGTTACTTTTCATGGAATTCATCTCTTCCTTCATGGCATCGTGCCACAAGGTTGACCCTTTGCAACTCATGGCCTGTGAAAAGGTTTCAGGATTATTTTCGGGTCCAAAATTATAGTCAGATTCTTGTAGATACACAATGTAATCACTAGGAATTGATGATCTCCTGTCTCTAGTAGATTTTCTTAATGTTAACCAATGTCTCCCAGGGGAGCTTGTGGTTCAACTGGTTGTTCATGAGCTTGTGGTATTTCCTGAACTGCTTGATCTATTAGAATGTTGTCAGCAGCTTGTGGAACCTCAATGATTGATTGGTCAACACGAGCTTGTACTTGAGATGTGCTATGACCTATAACCAATCTATCATTTGATGAAGGTTTAGATTCTATATGATCATGCGCAGGTTCTGTATGATCATGTGCAGGAACTAAGTTCTTGAACCGATCCCACCCACTGATCATGTCATTCTCTAAAAACTTAGCATTTCTTGATTCCACAATCCTAGTAGTATGAGCTGGACAATAAAACCTGTAACTCTTGGACTTTTCGGCATATCCAACGAAATACTCACTAATGGTCCTCGGATCCAGTTTCTTCTCTTGTGGGTTATAAATCCTCACCTCAGACGGACATCCCCAAACGTGCATATGTCGCAAACTCGGTTTCCAACCTTTCCATAATTCAAATGGTGTCTTGGGAATAGCCTTGGTTGGAACTTGGTTTAATATATATGCAGTCGTCTTTAGTGCTTCAGTCCACAAGAATGTAGGAAGGTTGGAGTTACTAAGTATACTCCGCACCATGTCCATCAATGTTCAGTTTCTTCTTTCTGCAACACTATTCTGGTCTAGGGAACCAGGCATAGTGTAGTGGAAAAAATCCCATATTCTTCAAGAAACTTAGCAAAAAGACCAGGTGCTTGTCCATTATCTATGTATCTACCATAATATTCTCCACCTCTATCGGATCTCACAATTTGTATTTCCTTTCCGCATTGGTTCTCAACTTCAGCCTTAAAGACTTTGAAGGCATCCAATGCTTCATTTTTTTTTATGAATCAAATAGATATACATATATTGTGAGTAATCATCGATAAAAGTGATGAATATTTCTGACCATCTGCGTCCATGTTTGGACAACATATATCAGTATGAATGATTTCTAATATGTCCGAACTCCTATTAGCACCTTTATTGGACTTGTTGGTCTGCTTTCCCTTAATGCAGTCCACACAAGTCTCAAAATCAGTATAATCTTGAGTACTAAGTACCCCTTCATTCACTAATCTCTTAATTCTTTCTATGGAGATATGTCCTAATCTCCGGTGCCATAACATAGAGAACTCCTTGTTAATATTACACCTTTTAATGCCAGTTTGAACATGCATTGAACTATAAGTGGCATCATTTTGCAAATAAAGACAATAAAGACCATCAGACAAAATACCATTCCCAACACAATTAGTTTTATAAAATAAACTGAAAGATGTGTCTTGAAAATTAAAAGAATATCCAAATGGTACAAGTCTGGAAACAGAAATCAAGTTTCATGAGAAACTTAGTACATAAAAGGTCCTTTCCAATTTTAAAATAAAGCCACTACTTAAAGTTAAAATGCAAGTTTCAATCGCCTCCACATATGAGTCTATCTTGTTGCCTGATAAGATGCTTTGCTCACTTCCCACTGGCTTCCTTAGGTTTTGCATACCCTGCAAGGAGTTTGCAATATGGATTGTAGATCCAGAATCAATCCACCAAGTGTTAATATTAACATTAACCATATTAGATTCATAACAAACAAACAAGGTTGGATTATGTTTCTTCTCAAGCCATTTTTGGAAATTGATGCATTCCTTCTTCATATGTCCATTCTTTTTACAAAAGAAACACTTTTATTCTTTCTTAATATCAGCTTGAGGTGGTATTTTACCTTTCCCATTCTGATTAGCTTTATGATTGGCTTGAGATTTGATAGATTTAGCTTTTTCCTTCCCACAGGTAGTAGCCAGCATTGCACTCTCACCCAGTTCCATCACAAGTCTCTCTTCTTCTTGAACACACATGGTCATTAATTCATTGATTGACCATTTGTCTTTATGTGTGTTGTACGAGATTTTGAAAGGCCCGTACTGAGTTGGAAGGGTGTTCAGAATGTAGTGCACCAGGAAGGACTCTGACATATCAACCTCGAGTTTCTTAAGTTGAGCTACAATGTCACGCATTTGCATTATGTGCTCACGCACACCTTTTGCGCTAGTGAGTTGGAGGGATGATAATTTCATTATCAAGGTTCTCGCCAAAGCCTTTTCTAAAGTGACGAATTGATCGTCAATGGCTTTCAGCAAATCACAGACTTTCTCATGCTGGTCGACAGAACCACGTATACCAGTAGTTATTTTAGTCTTGATAAACATCACACTGAGCCGGTTAGATCGCTCCCATCACTCATATAGCGTGACCGCAGCTGGAGTGCTGTTATCCGTGATTGCAAGTGGTTCGTCCTTCCTAATAGCATAATCTATGTCCATCCACCATAGATGGAGGAGAATCTTCTCCTTCCATACCTTATAGTTATCTCCCCTAAGTTTGGGTATGTCACAATGGATATCAGAAAAACTAGTGGGTTGAGAAACTGCATAAAGTCCAAAAGCTTATGTCAAGATTTGAGGTCTAATTTTCTAAATTGTATATTTTACCAATGTAAAAACATGCTAAAATTGAATCTAATTTTCATTAAAAATTACCTGTGTGCTAAATTTTTAATTCAATAAGATTCTTTATACTTTATGATAGATTTTATCAAACTATTTTTACTAAATTTATAATGTATATTATGATTATAGTTTGATGTTTTTCTATCTTTAAACTTTATGATAAAACTATTAAATTAATTATTCCTAACTTCTGTGGGTAAATTAAGAAAAACTAATTTTAATATATTATCCTAATTATTTATAAAAACATAATAAAATCCCTGTGGGGTAAAATCATTATATTTATATAATTAATTACAATTAATGTCCATTATGTGATCCTAATCCACTTAATATATAATTTTTATATAATTAAAGATGCTGTGGCTACTTTTTAAATATTTAAAATTATATGGTTCACTAGACATTTATATTTACTATATTTTAGGCTCTACTTAATGCCTAAGAACAATTACGCAGTAACATAATAGGCAATCACTAAGAGTGCTCCCAGGATAATTTGTCAAGACAAAGCCTCATTAAAAGCTAGAATCCTTAGACAGAGCATTGTCCCAGATCATGCTGTCTTATGCCAACTACAAATTGTTTATGAATTATTCATAATTTTTAACTTAATTGTTCATACTAATATATTATGAACCTTAATGTGTTATGCACAAATTAAGTTTTACGAGAATAACCTAAGTTTACATAATCTAACAATATCTAAACTTAATAATATGTTATCATATGCAAATAAAAATCTCATAAATAAAACATAAATTGCATAATTAAACATAATATTATGCACTTAATTTAATTCATTGGACAAAATAAACTCATTCTAAAAGCATGAGTTGAAAAACAAAAAATCATGCTAAATATGAGCATTTAATCAAATTGCATATATAGAACTAACATAAATAGTATATATGCATAACCTTAATTTGAGCAAAATAATCACAAAAATTAAAAATAGCATGCATTAAATTATTTATGCACTAAAACTATTTAAACTTAAATTGCATGCATAACCAAAAAAAAAGGTTTATACATACAAAGCAACATAATTTTAAGCACATAAATAAAATAAATACTTATAAGGGTTTATAAACATTATTTTTGCAAATAATTACAAATCGTATGTAAAATTGTGAAAATCTATAAAATTAGGCCAAAATCTGAACTTCCAAATATATATGTATAGTATTTTTGGAAAGTTACCGAATTCTGAAACTGCAAGATATTTTCCTAAACGGCACAAAGAAAAAATGGTATTTTTTCAATCTACAGTTGTCTTCAACCTTCAGTTGGGTCGTTTTTGATCCGTTTTCAAAACCCAATAAAATGAAAGTTTTACAGATTGCTTAATACTTTAAAGCAGAGGCAAACAATGCTCTGATACCAAATGTAAAACATAAATATAATCTAAACATGCTAAACAATTTAAATAGCATATAGATCCAATGCGAAATTATAAGGACCGTAAACATACCTCCGGCCATTGAAGCTTTTCACTTACACAATCTGTTATTCTCTCGGTATTGGTTCTTCTATACTCTCAGAACTCTCCAATTTGATGGTGTATGAAAGAAAAATGAGTAGCTCTGAGTCTAGGGACCAAACCATGTATTTATACTCGTTCTCTCATCAAGAACGTCCATCCGTATTCCATAAATTAGTTACCACAATCAATGGGCAGCCAAAAGGTTGAACATGGATTATAAATGGATTGGTTACATAAACTTTATGATGCACATTCTAAATTATTAATACATAAGCTAACAGTGAAGATGACACAGAATAAATGGCTGACCATAAATGTGCATACTATACTTATAAATGTGAGCTTGTTTACTTATAAATGTGCATACTATATATGCATCATGGCATATAATGAATATATTCATGTATTTCATCTTACCTTAGAATGGCCATCCAATGATTATTAAATAACCCAAATGCTCTTTTTACTTATCAATTAATATGTTTGCAAAGAGATTACTTGTGTTCAAATAATTATTGGATTGTCTAGAGTTGACAGTTCAAGAATGCATGATCAATTTTTCAATTTGTACTTCATAGCTTATTTTGATTCGACTAGATTTCGGTTGCAACTCTCATTGTTCTCTAGGTATGCAGTAAATTTGGGTCTATCTTCCTCATGATATAGCTCCGAATTTAAGTCGTGTACTTAGAAGACTAGGGGGAAATGCTATCGAAATCGTGTACATGGTGTCAGGTATTTTATTCAGTCAACTGAATGAATGAAGGAAAATTTATGTCCTTATTGACAATAGATTCTTTATTCAGTTGACTGAATAGTGAATGAAGTTTAGTCGATTGAATCAAAGCATTCAGCCGACTGATTGAATAAAGGATACTTTTTGTCCTTCATTTAGTCAACTGAATGCTTTCATTCAGTCGATTGAATGCCCTAAACCAGAATTTTTTTTTGTTTTCAAAGCTTTTTTTAGTCAAATCTGTTTTTGCCAAAATATTTTGTTTGAAAATGAGCCATAAAGAAAAGATAAAATACGTGTAAGTAGAAATTTATAGATATTAACTATCTTAGAACCTATTCTAGGTCTTTATTATTTTAAAGCAGCTTATTGACAATAGATTCTTTATTATTTTAGTACTTAGAACGATGGCAACTAATCAGAGCTGGATGGATAGTTGAGTTGTTAATCATGCCCTATCTACGGAATTTTTACAAGGAGTGGAGGTTTTTCTTGACTTTGCATATGGTAATCCATCGTTTGTGTATAACGATGGAATTATTCGATGTCCTTGTTTTCTATGCCAAAATTTAAGGTTTTTAAACCGAGAAATAATTACCTTGCACCTATATAGGAAATGTTTTACTCCTAATTATAAGAGGTGTATTTTTCACTATGAGAGTTATTTGAGACGCGAATGGTCAACACCCTAATCAGATCACCATATCGAGGAAGGTTTCGGAGAAATGAATCGCATAAGGGAGATGGTAATGGATGTTGCTGGCCCAGATTTCTACTAGGATGCCAAAGAGGATTTGAATCCTCATACTGCAAAGTTCTATAACATGTTGAGAGATGCTGATGAGCCCTTGTGGGAGGGTTGCAAAAAGCACACTAAGTTATCGGTAATCTCACAACTATTGAATTGTAAATATGATTTTGATATGTCTGAGAATTGTTTCGATTGATTAATGACAATAATTAAGAGTATGTTTCCTAAGGACGAGAAGTTGCCTGAAAACTTTTACAAGTCAAAGAAAATGGTCAAAAAGTTAGGACTTGGGTATGAGAAGAAACATTCATATTCGAATGATTTTATGTTGTATTATAAGGAAGAAAGAGACAAGAAAGTGTGTGATGTGTGTGGATAACCTCGGTTTAAACCTAAGTAGAGCGGTAATAAGAAGCTAAAAGGCATACCACACAAGGTGTTGCGTTATCTTTCGTTGACACTTAGACTTCAAAGGCTTTATTTGTCGAAAAACACTGTCGAACATATGAGATGGTACAAGGAGGGCAAACGTAGTAAGCTAGACATGGTCATCCGCCCAGCAGAAGGGATGGCGTGGAAACATTTTGATGATACTCACCCCGAGTTTGCCAATAAACCACATAATGTTAGGTTGGGACTCTCAACTGATGGTTTCACTCTATTTGGCCATTCGGCGTCACCATACTCTTGTTGGCCGGTATTTGTCACTCCTTATAATTTACCTCCTAGTATGTGCATTAAAGAGCATAATCTGTTCTTATCATTGGTAATTCCTGGCCCAAACAACCCTAGTAAGAATCTGGATGTCTTTCTATGTCCATTACTGGACAATTTGAAGACTTTGCGGATGGATGGAGTTCCTTCTTACGATGCAGCTAAGAAACAAAATTTTAATATGAAGGTTGCACTTCTATGGATGATCAAGGACTTCCTTGCATATGGTATGCTTTCTGGGTTGAGTGCTCACAGTTTACTGGCTTGTTCTTATTGTATAGAACATACAAAATCGTTCTGACTACCATATGATCATAAAAATTCTTGGTTCTACTATCACCGTCAGATTTTTTACTAGAAGATCATGCTTTTAGAAGGCAGAAGTAGGGTTTTATAAAGAATAGATCTGAGAGTGGCCTGCCACCACCACAGTTGTCGAGGGTAGATGTGAAAGCTAGAGTGATATCTTTCAAATAGATCACATTCAGTTCCAATGGTAGAAAACAAGAAAAACGTGGATTTGGGAAGGATCATAATTGGACAAAGAGGAGTATTTTCTGGGAGCTACTGTATTGGTCAACTAATATTGTTTGCAATAATCTGGATGTTATGCATATTAAGAAAAATGTGTTTGACAACGTTTCAACATTGTTATGGATTTCAAGGGTAAAACCAAACACAATTCTAACACTCGATTAGATAAGGCAAAGTTTTGTAAGCATCCTCAATTGGAGTTGGTTGAAGTCAATGGTAAACCTAAATATAAACCCAAAGCAATGTACGCATTAATCAAGTCCTAGATAAAGGTGGTTTATGAATGGGTTTCAAATTTGAAGTTCCTATATGGGTATGCCTCAAATTTAGCACGATATGTTAAACTGCACGATTGCAAGTTCTATGGGAAGAAGAGTCATGATTGTCACGTGTTCATGGAAAGATTAATTCCTCTGGTGTTTCGTGACTTTTTACCTGACTTTGTGTGGGATGCATTGACAGACCTAAGTAACTTCTTCAAGGACATATACATAACTGAATTATGCGTTGAGCATGTGTAGTTGCTTGAGAAAAATATTTTTGTCATCTTATGCAAGCCTGAGAAGATTTCCCTCTGACATTCTTCGATTCAATGGAGTATTTGCCAATTCACTTAGCTTACGAAGCTAAATTCGGTGGCCATGTGCAATATCGATGGATATATCCGTTGAGAGGTAATATCAATAATTGGCAGTCTTCTCACTTCATATAATTGAATTCAATTTCAATAAATTTGTATATGTGTGCACAATAGATGTATGCACAACCTAAAGAAAAAGGCTCGAAATAAAGTTCATGTTGAAGATTCCATAGTTAAGGTGTATATCGTACACGAAATCACAAATTTTTGCGCTAAATATTTTCAATCAAATATTCAGACAAAAATGAATCGAGTCGGTCAGAACAACGACACGGGGAATGTTGATCAATGAGATTGCCTATCTATTTTCAGTTATCCAGGACGTGAGACTATTAGAGTCTTGGATGACATAGAGCTGAAGACCGAAGATATATTCTCCTTAATTACGCTTAAGTTATGCCATATGTGATTGTCATTTTTAAATCAAATGTATTCTTTCACCACATATACATATCTTAGATAATAATTAATTCTTCATCACTATTGTTGTAGACAATATGACGAGTCCTTGAGGAGTGCGCATCGAGGCATAACTAAAGAACAAATTGAGAAGCTTCGTGAGAAAAACTTCGCAAAATGGCTTCGAGATCTTGTAAGCCATGCTAGATGATATATTATAAATTTTGTTAGTGTATATTGATTATGTAATAAGTATCACAGAATTATATATTTTAATCATAGGTCACTAAGGATAAAACAATTTACAAGCAAATACGAGGGATAGGTGCTGGCCCAATGAATCGTGTTAAGTGTTATCCCATATATCGTGTCAACATATTCAAGTTTTACATCAATAAGTATGCACAACATAGGCAAACAATGAACAGTTGTGTACTTGTGAAAGGTAGTTGTTACAATGAATATGAACGTGACTTCTACGGGATGTTGACAGAAGTTATAGAGCTCCAATATATATGGATTAATAACATTGTTGTATTATTCAAATTGATTAGTTTGATTTTAAGAATGGACTTCAAATAGATCAACATGGTGTCATAGATATTAAGTATAAATCTAGGCTTAACTCAGACGAACCATTCGTGTTGGCTTCACAAGCAATACGAGTATACTATTGCACTTACCTTTCCAATAAGAAAGGAAGAAATGATTGGTGGGCAGTGTGTAAAACATAAGCTAGGGCAAATGTCAAATTTCCAATGAATCAAAATCAGACAATGATATAATACCAATAGTTGCAGATAACTTCCAAGAGGATGAACCATCCGTTCTATGTAGAGTCTTAGACGATGATATAAAAATAATTTTGTATCATTTATGATGTCGATGCTGTAATAGAAGAAGAAAATCAATCCAATATACGTGCTCCCACAAAGAAATAGGAAAATGAGGAAAAGAAAGAAGAGGATGAAGAAGAAGAAGAAGAAGAAGAAGAAGAAGAAG
>CM043703.1:47485726-47708226 GCA_023935145.1 Bretschneidera sinensis
CAGGAGAAGAAGCAGGAGGTGAAGAAAAAAAGGAAGAAGAAGGAAGAAAAAGAGGAAGAGGAAGAGGAGGAGGAAGAAGAGTGTAGACTGAGGTTTTAATCCAAGAAGGGGGTGAATTGGGTTTTTTAAAAACTTTTACTAATTAAAAACAAGTTTATAAAAACAGATAAACCCACAAGCATGTAAACAAATAATGTGTTGTCAACAAAAGAGTTTAAGGAATAGGGGATGCAAACTCAGTTTATAGTGGTTCGGCAAAATCAGATTCGTTCTGACCCTACGTCCATTCTTTTCAAGGAACCTCCTTGAAATAATCCACTAAGAAACTTAGTTGTGCAACTTCACGGGTGTTGCACAAACCTTACAATCAATCCCTTCTTCTTGGAAGCAAATCCCTTCCTCTCGGAAGCAAAAATCCCTTTCTTTCAGAAGCTAATCTCTTCCTTTTGGAAGCTAATCCATTTACAATAAATGCTGTAAAGTAAATGGTAGAGAGACAATAATGAAATCTTATTCAACTGAATAATATCTCTCTTTCAAGGTAAAGCTTGAAGAATGGCTCAACAATAAATATTTAAAAACTTTTGTGTATCAATGAGTAAAAACTTGATTGAATGTCTAATCTCTCATTTAGAAATGCTCAATAGAGTGGGTTTATATAGCCTTGATGTAATATGGCTGCTTTGTATTGTTCTGGTACGATTTGGTGCAATTTGTTCTGGTATGATGTAACAGTCATATTTTTTGAACTACCAGTTGACTAGGTCTTAGTACCAGACGACTGGGTCAAGTTAAAAATCTCATCTTTAAGGCTATTGAAGGTACCAGTCGACTAGGTGGTTCTTACAAGTCGACTGGGTACAGTCTGTCCAATATACCAGTCGACTAGTATGAAGCACCCAGTCGACTGGGGACATACTGTCCCATATACCAGTCTTCTGGTATAAGTACCCAGTCGACTGGGTTGCTTATCAACCCAGTTTTCATGTTTTGAAATTTTTTTAACTTAAAAATGTTTGATTGAAAAGTTCTGTAAAAATATTTTTTTCAAAAGGAGCCATAAGACAAGCTTTCTACATGAACAAGTGAGATTTACAACTTGTTTAAATACCTTGTCCCTATACTAGATCTTCTATCTTGACTTGGTGTTTTATTCGGGCTGAGTTCTTGCACCTTGATCCTTGGTTGAATGTTTTTATTGCTTAATACACTTAGATAACACTGTTAGTATAATAAGAGTTATGTTTTGTCATCATTAAAATATAGGTGAGGGTCAACAATCTCCTCATTTTTGATGATGACAAAACTAATGAGAGAAACAGTTTTAAAAACTAAGTGTTGACGTTTTCGAAAAAATCGAGCAGAGTTTCCTCTGTTTTTTTTACTAAAAGCAACCTGTAAAATGATAAATAAAAGTTTATATGCAACCCAACCAATCAACTCAACATATATAATCATATACCAAGTTCTTTAGAGCAATTCTCCCCCTAAATCTATGCATTAGTTTGAGTTTACACATTTTTTTTCTCATTTTCTTATTTTTCTCTCTCGTTTTGACAACAACAAAAAAGGGTGTAGTAAACCAAAAAATAAGCTATCTAGATACTATAGACATTAAGAGCATACCAAAAAAAAAAAAAAACTTGTATGTGAAAATTTGGCATCATTTGGAGTTCGAAACACTTCCCGGGAGGAACCGGAAGCTTCCATACATGCAGAAGCAGTTTTAAAGCATTTTTCCGAATATAAAGAGATATAAAGCATGCAACTATATTACACATATGTAAAACAAGTACATGAAATAAGTATAATCATGAACCATCATCATATATAACACCAGTCTATACAAAATAGGCTTCGTAGAGCCGAAACAGAAGTACAAATACAATAAAATGTGAAAATATGTCCGTGCTAAGAACAATAAAAAACCACATCAGTATATACATCAAAAGGGAGAGAGAAAAATGACTCAAGGAGCAGGAGAGTCAGAGCCACCATGAGCGAGATCCCAAAGCTCAGCCAGAGACCCCTCGGCATGTTCACGGTGCAACTCAAAGTCATCCCGAAGAGAGCGGAGGTCGTGATGCATAGCGTCAACTATGGAGCTCAAACTTTGGAAGCCGGACTGCATGGTCAGCTGGTGGCTCATGATAGCCTGAAGAAGATTGCCATATCTAGCCTAACTAGCACTCGAGTCACCCATAGGAGGTGCTCAATCATCCGTATCATTAGTAGCAGCAGCAGCAGTATCTGGACCCTCGTCCTCATCATCACTTCTGTCGTCCTCTCCTATTCGAATGTGTTTCCCGACCTTGGAGTAGATGAAGTCATCTCGGACTGTGCATCCTATCTTCTTCAATGATGAGACGTTGATGATGTCCTTGAGGCCAATGTCCTGAGCCTCGAAGGCAGAGAGAGGCACTCGAAAGTGCTGGAGGATGAGCATCCCATAGGGAAGGCATCCTGAATCGCTCACTTCGCCATTTATCATGTTGGCGAGCAACAGGGGGTAGATATTGAAATGGTGCCCAGTTTTAAGGCACAAAATCAATATTGTATCTATCTTAGATAGATAGTCCCGACTCCCGAGTCTCGGTTGGATGGTCCAACTCACAATAAGGTTGAACAATCTCGAGTCAAGGGGCATGTCACTACATGTGTGAAATGTAGTGGGTCGAAACACATAGTTAGGGTCACGCCTAACTATCTGACATGCCTCCTCATACTCGCAATTGTCTGGCCATCCATCCAGACTCCATTGGATCCCTCCCACATGGATCCTCAGGATACTCATCAATAGGTCAATTTGACCTCAAACTCCACACCCATAACATTGGTTCTGAACCTCAGAGCTAGTGGACTGGGTTTCACCAAGTTCACATAGAACTGATGAATCAGTCTTGGGTAAAATTTTTCATATATCTTGACCAGTAGGGTTAAGTTAATAGCATCGAAGGTAGGTAATATATCAAAATTACCATGACAAATAGATTCGAAGTTGACGAATCTACCCATCATGATTTTCTTATGGCGGATAACAAAAGTATACTTGTCCTTCACTACCAGGCTGGAGAATAAAGAGTTATCAAGCTCTGTTCTGGGCTTCTTGCTTGATGAGCCCACCACGCCCTTTCTTCATGAATCCAGAGCCGTGGATTTGGTGGACATTGGCCTAGTAGGCGCATGTGGTCCCTCAACGGTGGTTTTTATACGGATTCTATTGGACATTTTGGTTGAAAGTGAGTTTTTTTGGTAAAAAGGGTCTTGATTGGAAATTGGAGATTTCAACCATAGAAAGTTGAAATGGATGGTTTGGATGAGTAGATCAAGGTGTTTAGGAAGTGTTTTGAGGGTTTTTGATCAAAAGAACGAAATATTTTAGAGAGAGAAAGCTTAGGGTTTTGAAAATGGAGTAAAAATCTGAAAAAAATGAAGAGACTATATATAGAATTGCGATACCAATCGACTAGGGTTAAGGTACCAGTCGACTGGGTCTTTTGTAGAGATGAAAAGTTTTGCATGCTAGTCGATTGGGTCTGGGTACTAGTCGACTAGGTCAGGGTACTAGTCGACTGGATGAATTGGCAAACAGATACCAGTCGACTGGGCAGTTCATACCAGTCGACTGGGTTGATAACTAAATTTCAAAAAATGGCTCCGAACAAGGTCTTGATGTACTAGTCGACTGGTATAGTGTTAGCAGTCGATAGGACCCTTAAGAAAATTTTCAGTCTTGAGTCTTAGCAAAAAATTTGTTTATCTATGCCATCTTGCGTGAGGGAGTAATTAAATAAGGTTTAATACTCTTTCACTAGATGATAAATATGAAAAATGATGAATGATGAAACAATCAAGCATACAGTTTATCATAATCTAACAATCCCATTGACAATCTTATTTTGAAAAAACTTGCTTCACTTAGAGGTTTTGTAAGAATGTCAGCTATTTAATCTTCTGAAGGTATGAATTCTAGTCTTATATCACCTTTTGAGCATAGTCTCTTAAGAAATGATGTCTAATTTCTATATCTTTAGTTCTAGAGTGCTGAATAGGGTTCTTGGTTAGGTTGATAGCACTAGTATTATCACAATGTAAAGTTCATGTCATAGTCTTCTAGTTATTGTTTCATCCATAACAATTGGGCACAACAACTTCCAGCTGCTACATATTCTGCCTCGGCAGTTGATAGTGCAACGGAGTTTTGTTTCTTGGAAAACCAAGAGGTTAACATTGCACCTAAGAATTGGTGTGTTCCACCTATGTTTTTTTCTATTTAACCTACATCCAGTAAAATCAGCATCTGAATATCCTACAAGCTAAGATGAATCTCTAGAGTACCATAATCCTAGGGTTTTGAGTTCCTTGTAGATATCTAAGGATCCTTTTTACTGCAACTATATGTGATTCCTTAGGATTAGCCTGAAATCTAGCACTCATGCATACACAGAACATAATATCAGGTCTACTTGCAGTCAAATAAAGTAATGCTCCTATCATGCTTCTATAATATTTAGTATCTACACATTTACCTCATTCATCAAGATCAAGTTTTGTTGAGGTGCTCATGGGTGTACCAAGTGACTTTGAGCTTTCCATCCCGAATCTCTTTAGTAGGTCCTTGGTGTATTTTGATTGATTGATGAAGATGCCTCCTTTCAATTGTTTGATTTGAAGTCCAAGGAAGTAGGTAAGCTCTCCCATTATGCTCATTTCAAATTCATTTTGCATGCACTTGGCAAACTCTTGACACATATATTCATTAGTAGCACCTAATATAATATCATCAACATATATTTGAACTAGTAGAGTGTCATTTATGTGAGTTTTTGTGAAGAGGGTTGTGTCTACTTTACCTCTTATAAAATTATTATCTATTAAGAATTTACTTAGTCTTTCATACCATGCCCTTGGAGCTTACTTCAACCCATATAGAGCCTTAGAGAGCTTGTAGACATGATTTGGAAGAATAGGATTCTCAAATCCAAGAGGTTGCTCAACATAAACCTCTTCTTCTATAAAGTCATTTAAAAATGCACTTTTTACACCCATTTGAAAAAACTTAAACTTATTAAAGCATGCAAAGGCTAATAACATTCGAATAAGTTCTAATCTAGCTACGGGAGCATAGGTCTCATCAAAGTCTATTCCTTTTTCTCGATTATATCCCTTAGCAACTAGTCTAGCTTTGTTCCTAGTTATTATTCCATTTTCATCCATCTTATTTCTAAATACCCATTCAGTTCCTATTATTGTATGATTCTTAGGCATAGCAACTAGATTCCAAACATTGTTTCTTTCAAATTGATTTTTTTCTTCTTGCATGGCATTTATCCAATCATTATCCTTTTCGGCTTCAATAAATGTCTTAGGTTCAATTTGAGACAAATAAGCTACATAATTGTAAATATTTCAAATAAAGGAACGAGTTCTTACCCCTTGTGAAGGATCACCACTCACTTGATCAATCGGCTGATAATTTACATACCTCCAATCTTTGGGAAGACTATCCTCTTGACGGCTTGTAGATGATTAGTCCAATTTGAGATTTTCCATCTCTTCATTTGTTTGAGGCGGACTCTCCTTTGGGTCAACAATGGGAGTAGGTGTTTCTGTTCTTGGAATAAAATCTGCATCATCATTGAAAGAAACTTCTCTACTACTAATTGGGTTAGACTCATCAAGAGTTACATGTACGGATTCTTCTGCCACTAGAGTTCTTTTGTTGAAGACTCTATAAGCCTTGCTAGAGGTTGAATATCCTAAAAATATCCCTTCATCGGTCTTAGAGTCAAATTTACCCAAGTTAGTTTTATTGTTATTTAGGATGAAGCATTTACAACCAAATGTACAAAAATAGGAGATATTAGGCTTTCTACCTTTCAATAATTCATACGGAGTTTTGTCAAGCATAGGCCTAATTAAAATTCTATTCAAGATATATCAAGAAGTATTTACTGCTTCAGCCCAAAAGTATTTTGGTAAACTATTTTCACAAAGCATTGTTCTTGCAAATTCCTCTAGAGCTCTATTTTTCCTCTCAACAACTCCATTTTGTTGAGGAGTTCTAGGAGCTGAAAAGTTGTGATCAATTCCATTTTTATCACAAAATTTTGAAAAACTTTGGTTTTCAAATTCTTTTCCATGATCACTTCTAATGCTTGAAATACATTTTTTTTTTTTCATTTTGAACCTTTTTGCAAAAGTTTTCAAATCCTTTGAAAGCTTCATCCTTGTAAGCAATAAAGATAACAAAAGTATATCTTGAATAGTCATCAATAATAAAAAGAGCATATTGATGGCCACCTAGACTAATGGTACTTATTGGACCAAATAAGTCTATATGCAAAAGTTCCAATGGTCTAGTAGTTGAGACTACATTCTTTGATTTAAAAGAAATCCTTGTTTATTTTCCCATTTGACAAACATCACATACTTTGTCTTTTTCAAAATTGATTTTGGGAAGTTCAATGACTAAATCTTTTCTAGAAATGATTTTAAGCAAATTCATGTTCACATGACCAAGCCTTCTATATCATAGCCATGGATTTTCACTAACTACTGGAAAACATTTTTCATTTTCGAAATACAAGGATTTTAAATCAACTATATAGAAATTTTCGTTTTTATGGCCAACAAACTTGATCTTGTTACTCTTAATGTCTATAACTAGACAATGAAAGGTTTCAAATGTGACTTTGTTGCCTTTGTCTCAAAGTTGACTAATACTTAGTAAATTTGGCTGAAAGGCATTGTACTAGCAATACATTATCTATGGTTGAGAAATCATTACCAACTTTTCCATGCCCGATGATCTTTATTTTTGTGTTGTCGCCAATGGTGACAAGTCCACCATCTCTTAGAGTTAGCTCATTGAATACACTTTTATCACCGGTCATGTGTTTTGAGCATCCACTATCAAGGTACCAACAATTACCTTTTTCCTTGGTGTGGAGACATATCTACATCACACAAGGATACACAATGGCATTTTTAGGTACCCAAAATTTCTTGGGTCCTTTCGGGTTAGTCCTTGAAAATACGGTTCCTTTTGGGACCCATACTTTCTTAACAGCATATGGTGATCTATAGACATGTTGATAATGCACAATCCTAGGATGATAGTTATTGAAATTTCTAGGAGTATTTAGTTGTGCATGCCTATAATACTTAGGATATGAGTTACTAGGATACATGTTTCTATTGTGAGGAATATTTATATACATGTCATTTCCAGAAAATGTATGAAGATGATTTCTAGGATACATGCTTGCATTTTCATGAGTATGCATATTATTTCTAAAATAACCATGATAGTAATTCTTAGGATATGCTTGTGTCAGATGCAAGTTTTGATTATACATATTGTTTCTAGGATGCACATGATGGTTATTCCTAGGATGTGTATAAGCATTTCTTGAATGAGCATACATATAAGCATGAGTATTTCTAGGATTTTTCTTTTTTGTATATGCATTAGAATTAGCATTTCTAAACATGCTAGCATTCATTGCGGTGTGTTTTTGACCTTGCTAGTGATCTTTGAAGTAGAGACTTCATTCACACAAAAGACTTTCATGAATAAGCTCTCTTTTGATTTTTGCTTGCCTAATGGAGAGTATCCTAACCCGGATTTTCCTCCACTTAATCTTTGGCAAGAAAGCACTTCATCAAGTTTTTCTTTTCTAAGCATGAGTCTAGATATAGTGCCATTCAATTCTAATATCTTATTATTTAAGATTTCATTTTCATCTTTTAGGAAATATTGAGAAAAATCATAAAGCAATGAAGATAGTTTATCTTTTTCTTCTCTTAGACTTATCATTTCTTTAGAAAGAGATGATACCTCTTTCTTAAGAGTTGAGTTCCTAGAATCAAATTTCTTCAATTCATCATGCATTTCATTTATGACTTCTAACAATTCTTCACTACTACTAACGATGTTATTTTTAGAAGAGAGAGAAGATAATACCTCATTTTCATCATCAATTGCCATAAGGCATAGGTTGGCAATTTCCTCGTATCCGACTTCTTTATTCGAGGATTTTTATTCTTCATCATCACTCCAAATAGTTGCTATCATAGCTTTCTTCTTGAAGCTCCTGTATGGTTTGCTTGTAACCATACAATCGGCCTTGATGTAACCGGGCTTCTTGCATCCATAGCACACAAGTGGTTCCCTTTTTGAAGTGATCCTTTGTGTAAGGTTTCTTGCTTTTCTTTAAGAACCTATGAAACCGTTTGGTGATTAAAGCCATCTCACCATCTTTTTCGCTGTTCTCCGTCTCTTCTTCCGATTCCTCTTCTCTGTTGCATGTAGAGGCTTTGAAAGCAATCACCTTTTTCTTCTTTTCATCATCATTGACAATGGAATTCATTTCTTCCATCTCATATGTCAATAATGACCCAAGAAGTGTCTCAACATCAAGTTTGTTGAGATCTTTGGCCTCCGTGATGGCCGTCTTCTTTGCTTTCCAAGTGGGTGGCAAAGATCTTAAGATTTTTCTTGTTAGTTCAAACTCCTTAATGTTCTTACCAAGAAGCTTCAAACCATTAACAATAGTTGTGAAACGTGAGTGTATTTGAGAAATTGTTTCGTTAGGAGATATTCTAAAAGATTCATATTCAGACACTAGCATATAGATTTTTGATTTTTTAACCTCACTAGTTCCTTCATATGTACCTTGCAATTTATCCAATATTTCCTTGGCTGAAACACATGCAGAGATTTTATTGTATTCAGATATATCTAAAGCACAATGTAAAATACTTGTGGCTCTACTATTGAGAGACATCATTCTACAATCCTCATCATTGTACTCAGTTTTGAGTTTAAGCATTGTATAATTGAAATCTCCAATAGTTATTTCCTTTAATGGAATTCTAGGTCCCTCTTCAATGACTCTCCATAGATTATAATCTTGTCCTTTGACAAAGATTTTCATCCTGTTTTTCTAATAGTTATAGTTGGAGCCATTGAAAAAAAGAGGCCTAGTGTAGGAGTGTCCCTCGGAATAGCTATTTGCTGCCATCAGATCAACTCAAGGATATTAAGCCTAAAATTGAGAACGAGGCTCTGATACCAATTGTAGACCGAGGTTTCAATCCAAGACGGGGGGTGAATTGGGTTTTTTAAAACTTTTACTAATTAAACACAAGTTTATAAAAACAGATAAACCCACAAGCATGTAAACAAATAATGTGCTGTAAACAAAATAATTTAAGGAATAAAGGATGCAAACTCAGTTTATAGTGGTTCGACAATATTGGATTCGTTCCGACCCTACGTCCACTCTCTTCAAGGAACCTCCTTGAAGTAATCCACTAAGAAACTTAGTCGTGCAACTTCGTCGTGCAACTTCATGGTTGTTGCACAAACCCTACAATCAATCCTTTCCTCTCGGAAGCAAAAATCCCTTCCTCTCGGAAGCTAATCTCTTCCTTTCGGAAGATAATCCCTTTACAATAAATGCTGTAAAGTAAATGGTAGAGAGACAACAATGAAAGCTTATACAACTGAGTAATATCTCTCTTTCAAGGTAAAGCTTGAAGAATGGCTCAACAATAAATATTTCAAAGCTTTTGTGTATCAATGAGTAAGAACTTGATTGAATGTCTAATATCTCATTTAGAAATGCTCAATAGAGTGGGTTTATGTAGCCTTGATGTAATATGGCTGCTTTGTATTATTCTGGTACGATTTGGTGCAATTTATGCTGAAATCTCACGTCTCAACGGTCATATTTTTTGAACTACTAGTCGACTAGGTCTTAGTACCAGTCAACTGGGTCAAGTTAAAAATCCCATCTTTAAGGTTATTGGAGGTACCAGTCGACTGGGTGGTTCTTACAAGTCGACTGAGGACAGTCTGTCCAATATACCAGTAAACTAGTAAGAAGCATCTAGTCAACTAGGGACACACTGTCTCATATACCAATCTTCTGGTATAAGTACCCAGTTAACTGGGTTGCTTATCAACCCAGTTTTTATGTTTTGAAATGTTTTTAACTTAAAAACATTTGATTGAAAAGTTCTGTAAAAATGTTTTTTCAAAAGGAGCCATAAGACAAGCTTTCTACCTGAACAAGTGAGATTTAAAACTTGTTTAAATACCTTGTCCCTATACTAGATCTTCTATCTTGACTTGCTGTTTGATTCGGGTTGAGTTCTTGTACCCTGATCCTTGGTTGAATGCTTTTATTGCTTAATACACTTCAATAGCACTGTTATTATAATAAGAGTTGTGTTTTGTCATCATTAAAATATAGGTTAGGGTCAATAAAGAGGATGAGGAAGAAGAGGAGGAGGAAGAAGAAGAAGATGAGGAAGAAGACGAAGAAGAATCAGAAGAGGATGATGATAACTCTAGTACTTACAAATTATATACTTTGTTTGATTTCTTTATCATCATTTCCATGACCTAGTTTTTAAATAGATTTTATCAACTGTCATGTATTCACATTTCCAGCTTTTCTTGTAAAACATGATGCCACAAAGCAGAGGTCGAGCACTTAGAGGTGTGGAGGGCAAAGGCCGTGGACGAGGTCTCACGAGCCTGGCTATGCCACCAGAGGCTACTATGTTAGTGAGTAGGATATGCTTTTGTGTTATTATTTAATTATGCATTCTTCTGTTGATTTAAAGTAATTCTTAAATAAATTATTAGTTAATATGCGACTATGTATTCTTTTATACAGTGTGGAGGTCGTGCCTTCTCAAGCATTTCGAGTCACTTGTTGGGTTAGAGGACCAAACAAAGAGACGCCTCTGCGAGCTCAAAAAACGCTTTTGACTATATTGAATGATATGTGTTTATTCTTGTTTATTACATATCATGTAATAGTGATTCTTCACATTGCAACCAAGTTTCCAATTCTAATCTAGCGGTATTTAAAAGAAGCAATTTATCATCCGAAGAAGTTTGTTGTAAAGTATTTTCACCCCTAATTATATTATCTTTTGCTAAGTTGATGTTATTTTGAATATTTCCAAAAGTTTTCCAATTCCAAATTTTTAATTTTCATTCCACCACTCAGAAATAGAATATGAAAACTTCTAATGTGATATCCACATTTTATAAAATCTAAATAGACAAGGTTTACTAGATTGGGGAACAACCAAAAGAATTAAAGCCACATGATTAGAAAAAACCCTTTCGACATTTACTACTTTTAACAGAGGCATTGAAGATAAAAAAATCATCATTGATTAAAATTCTATTTAAATGGCTCCAAACACATGACACATCTTGATGGTCATTTGACCAAGTGAATTTACTAACCTCAAAACCAGTATCTAAAAGACAATTTTCATTGATAAAATCATTAAATTCCTTTGTTGCATAAACATTAATAGGTTTTAAGGAGGAGAAGAATAAAAAGAAAGAAAAGAAGTAGAAGAAGGAGAAGGAGAAGAAGAAGAAGAAAATGAAGAAGAAGGATAAGAAGAAGAAGAAGAAAATGAGGAAGAAGAAGAAGGGGAAGAAGAAGAAAACGAAGAAGATAAAGAGGAAGAAGAGGAATTGGAAGAAAAAAAAAAGAAGAAAAAGAGGAAGAAGAAGAACAGAAAGAGAAAGAGGAAGAAGAAAAAAAGGAAGAAGAGGAAGAGGAAAAAGAAGAAAAAGAGAAAGATGAAGAAGAGGAAAAGGAAAAAGAAGAAAAAAAAAAGAAGAGGAAGATGAAGAAGGGTAAGAAGTAGAAGGAGGAGAGGAAGAAAGAGAAGAAGAAGGATAGGAAGAAGAAGTAGAGGAAGAAGAAGGAGGAAGAAGAGGACAAGAAAAATGAAGAAGATGAAGAGGAAGAAGAAGAGGGAGAGGAAGAAGTTGAGAGCAAGAAGAAAAAAGAGAAGAAAAAGGAAAAGAAAAAGGAGAAGAAGAAAGAGAAGTAGAAGAATATGAAGAAGGAGAAACAGAAGTTGAAGAATAAGAAAAAGGATACAAAGAAGAATAAAAAGTAGAAGAATGAGAAGATGAAGGAGAAGAAGAAGAAGAAGAAAAAGAAGAGGAAGAATAAGAAGATGAAGAAGAAGAAGTGAAAAATGAAGATGAAAAGGAAGAGGAAGAAGAAGACGAAGAGGTAGAAGATGAAGAAGAGGAAGAAGAAGAAGAAGAAGAAGAAGAAGAAGAATAAAGAGTAAGAGAAGAAGAAGAGGAAGAAGAAAAGGATGATGAAGAAGAAGAAGAAGAAGATTCAAAGGAAGAGGAAGAGGAAGATGAAGAAGAAGATGAAGAAGAAGAGGAAGAAGAAGAGGAAGACGAAGATGAAGATGAAGAGAAAGAATAAGAAGATAAAGATGAAGAAGAAGAAGAGGAAGCAGAAGAGGAAGAAGATGGAGTGGAAGAAAAAAAGGAAGTAGATGAAGAGGAAGAAGAAGTTGAAGAGGAAAATAGAGAGGAAGAGGAAGAAGAAGAGGAAGAGGAAGAGGAAGAGGAAGAAGAAGAAGAGGAAGAAGAAGAGGAAGACGAAGAATAAGAAGACAAAGGGAAAGAATGAGGTGAAAAAAAAAAGGAAAAAGAAGGAAGAAGAAAAGGAAGAAGAGGAGGAGGAACAAGAAGTAGAGGAAGAAGAAGAAGAAGAAGAAGAAGAAGAAGAATAAGAAGAGGATGATGATAACTCTAGTACTTACAAATTATCATATATTCACATTTTCAACTTTTCTTGTAAAACAAGATGCCATGAGGCAGAGGTCAAGCACTTAGAGGTGTAGAGGGCAAAGACCATGGACAAGGCCCCATCAGCCTGGCTATGCCACTAGAGGCTACTTTGCTAGATAGTATGATCCGTTTTTGTGTTATTATCTAATTATGCATTCTTCTGTTGATTTAAAGTAATTCTTAAATAAAGTATTAGTTAATATGCAACTATACATTCTCTTATGCAGGGTGGAGGTCTTGCCTTCTCAAGCCCTTCTAGTCACCCATCAGGTCAGAGGACCAAATAGAGAGATGCCTCTGCTAGCTCAAAAAAAGCTTTTGACTATATTGAACGATATGTGTTTATTCATGTTTATTGCATATTATTCATGCCATTAATTTTCATTGATATATGTCACCTATCGATTAATGTACTTATTTGTTTATGAATGTAGTAAATTCAACAGGTGCAATGATATCTCCAAAAATATTTTGAATCAAGTTAGGAAGCACATGAATGGCCTATGGAACAGTTACTAACATACACTATTGACATCCAAAACTCTATTTGGGATAATTTTTTGGTATTACTTTTTTTATCAATTAATTTGTTTTAGTTTTACTGTTATAATATATTCTATGATTGTACTACATTTAAAATAAGTGAAAATTAATCATATTTTGGTTGTTTTTTAGAGGCGCTACACTTTTGCGACCCTCGAGGAGCATGAATTTTGGGATAAGTGTAAGCAGCAGTGGGGCGAGCACTGGGATAGTTTGGTTAGTTTTTGGGCATTAGACACATGGATTCATCACTCTAACGTTGCATCGGTGAATAGTCAGTCAGATGATGATTGGCATCTTCACCATGTTGGGGGGTCCATCAAGACAGATGCCCATCAATACTCTAATGTATTTTTTACTTATATGCAAAACAATTATTGGTTTTAATATAGTTTGGGAAAATATTATTAATCATATACATTTGTTTTTAATGTAGGAAACATATGACCAGCATATTCGAGATAATAGTGGTGGCTAGATTGAAGCATTCTCACAGCCTGAGATTGACACTGTTTAGTGGTTGCATGCATCAGGTGGGCTAAAGAATAGGAGATTTTACAGATTTGGGGGCATGATAGATGGTCGCCCCTTTGCTACCAGCTCTTCAAGTAGCAGCAGTTCTTCCATTAGATCCACTACATCACAGTTCAGACCTATTGTTGATGTCAGCACGATGCAACAACGAATTGATGATGATAGGTCAAGAATTGAAGAGCTTCAGTCACAGTTGGCCGAGTGAATAATAGGATGGATGACATGCATTCATATCTCGATCCCATTGAGCATATATTATAACAAATTTTGATCCTAGGAGGTTCTAGGATGGATCCTATCACACGACCTAATGAAAGTAAAACAAATTGAACTTTTTTACATTATTAGATACCAATCGTTGCGGTTTTAAAGTAAAAAAAGTAGATAACTTAAGCAACAGACAAGGTGGGTTTACTGTCACATCTATTTGGTTGAATTTAACTTGTGGGAATAAAAGAAAACCATTTTGGATCACTGGATACAAACCTGAGAGGCTTCAGACTCAAAAAGTATATAACTTAGCAGTTTTAAGGTAAAAAAATAGATAACTTAGATAACAGACGAAGTGAGTTGACTGTCACGTCTGTTTGGTATAATATAACTTTTGGGAACAAACAGAATCCATTTTGAATCACCAATTATAAACCCGAGATATTTCAGACTCAAAAATTATATAACTTAGCGGTTTTAAGGTAAAAAAGTAGATAACTTAGGTAATTAATGAGGCGGGTTTACTGTCACATCCGTTTGGTAGAATGTAACTTATAGGAACAAAAAAAATCTATTTTGGAGCATTGATTATAAACCCAAGAGGTTTCAGACTCAAAAAATATATAACTTATTAATTTTAAGATAAAAAAGTAGATAACTTAGGTAACAGACGAGGCGAGTTTCCCGTCACGTCTGTTTGGTAGAATTTAACATATGGGAACAAACGGAATCCATTTTGAATCACTGGTTACAAACTCGAGAAGTTTCAGACTCAAAAAGTATATAACTTCATGATTTTAAGGTAAAAAAAAGTAGATAACTTGGGTAACGGACAAGGCAGCTTTACCGTCATGTTTGTTTAGTAGAATGTAATGGACAAGCCAGACTCACAAATTATATAACTTACTGGTTTTAGTTTCATAAATTATTTAGTTTCTGTTTTGGCTTACATATATATTTGACCATGTTATGTTGGTATTTGTCTAAGGTTTAAACATGTTTCAAAGATGGTTAAAGTCTAAACCAAGGTTGGAAAATTAAACTTCAACATGTTAAAGGAGTGCACACATGTGTGTGCATCACTTTGGGTGTGTGTGCACGCCCCTATTCAGCAAGGAAAAGGAGTGCGCACAGCTGTGTGAAGGGCAACATCAGTGTGTGCTGCACCGCTCCTTTACCAGCGCTGTACCGCCCAACAAGGGCGGTGCTGAAAGAAGGGCAGCGCCGCACCACTCCTTCACCAGCGCCGCACCACTCAACAAGTGGTGAAAATGGTGTTTTTCCTAGTGCCGCAGCATGCATTGTTCAGTGCCGCAGCACTAGGCACACTGATGCACACATGGACAGCTTGTTTAAGCCTCTTCTTAGGTGTGCGGATGGAAGGTTAAAACACACAGCACCACTTAGGATTGATGGAGGGCCATGGTTAAGTGGTCATCAAGATCTAAGGGTGGAGATTGACTCTCAAGATTGGACAAGAAGTTGGTGCACTATATAAAGGGTCACCTAGCTTCATTATCAACAAGAATGATAAGTTTGTGACATACTTTGAGATCAATTGTAATGAGTGACAAGACACAATACAAGAGATAATTGTGTGAGAGTGCAAAGACACAAAACACAAGAGAGACTCATTGTAGAGAGGCTGGCTGTAAAGAAGAGAGAGTAGTATAGATAGAGAGCATTGTAATAGTTCTTATCATCTTCTTTCTTCTCTTCTTGGTTTCTTCAAGAACTTGAGGTTTCTTGAAGAGGGTTGCTGTAATTGTAAAGAACCATTGATTTAGTGTAGAGAGTTCAAAGGAACTCATGGGGACATAGGGTATTGTCGAACCTCGATAACAAATCGCTTGTCTTCTTTTCTTTCTTGCTTTCGATTGCTGTATTTCCTTCTACAAGTCATTCTAGACATGGGTGTTTGGAAGATCACCACCTGGGCATCTTGTCAAGTTGATTTCCAACAATGGTATCAGAGCTTCCACAGCTGGGTATCGGAGCAAGAATAAGAAGGTTACGGAGTCAAGACTCCAAGAATCAAAGATCAACTTCTTGGGTGATTCAAGAACGGAGTAAAGATCAAGATCAGATCGTGTTCTTGAGGGTGATTCAAGAATGGTGTTAAGATCCATCTTCGATTGTGTTCTTGAGATTAAAGAATGCATTTGTGGGTTTTGCATAAATCTGAGATCATATCCGTAAAGATGGCTTTAAATTTCGTGGTTGAGAAATTTGATGTAAAGAGAGATTTTTCCCAATAGAAGCGGAAGATCAAGGCTGTTCTTATGCAACAGAAAGTGGACTTGGCTATTGGAGAAGATGATACTTTTCCAGCAAGTGTCACGAAGGACCAACGGATTGAGATGAAGAAGATGGCTTACATCACCATTTTCTTGCTCATGTCGGATAGTGTCACAAGGGAGTGCAGAGACTTGGAAGATCTGGTTGTCATATGGAAGAAACTAGATAAGTTGTTTCTTACCAAAACTCTCTCTAACAAAATTTATCTTCTTAAAAGAATCTTTGCTTTTAAAATGGATCCTAGTAAAGAGTTGCAAGATAATCTTGATGTCTTTAATAAACTAGTTCAAGATTTAGCTAGTTATAGTATTAAATTCCCGGATGAACAATTGGCTGTCATTTTGTTAAATTCTCTTCCTGATTGCTTTGATAATTTGATTAATACTATTGAGTATGGAAGGGATACTTTAACCAAGGAGATTGTGATCAATGCCATAAGGGCACATGACTTCAAAGCCAAGATGAAGGAGACATCAAGTGGAGATGAGCTGTTCGTAAAAGGAAGGCCAGCAACTCGGAATGGCAGTAGCAACCATGGCACCTACTGGGAGAAATCAAGAGGTAGAGGGCAAAGCCATGGGAGAGCACATTCCAAATCAAGATTTGGAAAGAGATGCTTCTACTGCAACAAGGAGGGCCATTTCAGAAAAGATTGCAAGAAGAAGATGTGGGATGAGAGGAGAAGTCATACCAACAATGGAGAGGCTTCGGTTGCCAAGGGAGAACAGCAAGATGATGTTCTTCTTGTGTGCTCAAATGTGAGCAGGAGGCAAGGCAGTGAAAAGTGGATTCTAGATTCTGGGTGCACTTATCACATGTGCCCTCACAAGGAATGGTTCAAGAATTTCAAGGAGATCAATGATGGAAGGGTCTTCTTGGAGAATGATAATTCTTGCCAAGTGAGAGGGATTAGAGACATCCAATTGAGGATGTTTGATGGAGTCACAAGGCTACTGCGAAATGTGAGGTATCTTTCAGATTTAAAGAGAAATTTGATCTCATTAGGGCAGCTAGATTCCATGAGGTATACATGCAAAGTAGAGGGAGGAAAGATCAAGGTGGCCAAGGGATCTTTGGTAGTGATCAAGGCAGCAAGAAACAATGGACTCTATGAGACGATTGGAAAGACAAAAATCAATGATCAAGCAGTAAGCTTGATGGCTGAGATGGATAAGGCAGCCCTTTGGCACATTCGCTTGGTACATATGAGCGAAAAGAGCCTGAAAGTTCTTAGCAAGGATGGTCTACTTGGAGGAGATAAAGTAGAGAAACTGGATTTCTGTGAGAGTTGCATTCTTAGGAAGCAACACTGGGTCAGCTTCAACACCGAAGCGCACAAGTCTAAAGGGATTCTTGACTATATTCATTCGGACCTTTGGGGACCAGTAAAAACACCAACACAGGGAGGTAATTTTTACTTTTTGTCTTTAATTGATGATTATTCAAGAAGAGTGTGGGTTTATTTACTTAGAAATAAATCAGATGCCTTGGATAAATTTGTTGTGTGGAAGAAGTTGCTGGAAACTCAAACGGGTAGGGTTGTTAAGGCTTTACGAACCGATAATGACCTCGAATTTTGCAATAAGGATTTTGATAAATTCTGTGAATTAAATAGCATTCTAAGGCATAGAACGGTTGTAAAAACACCTCAGCAAAATGGAGTTGCTGAGAGGATGAATAGAACCCTTATGGAAAAAGGTTAGGTGCATGTTAATAGGATCCGGTTTACCAAAATATTTTTGGGGAGAAGAAGCCGTGGCTACAGCTGCATACTTGGTAAATAGATCACCCTCTAGAGCTTTAGAGCTCAAGAATCCCATAGAGATGTGGAGTGGGAAACCCCCTGAATTAAGCAACCTTAGGACTTTTGGGTGTGCTATATATGCACATCAAAAGGAGGATAAACTTAGCCCAAGATCTAGAAAATATGTATTTCTAAGATATGGTGATGGGGTTAAGGGATATACATTGTGGTCCTTAGAAACGAAAGGCATGAAACTCATTATAAGTAGGGATGTTATTTTTAATGAATTGTTATTTCCCTACTTGGAGAAAACTAACCCTGCAGGGGCTAGTGAGCAAACTAGTCTGGAAGTTGTGGAGCATCGCATTAAGGAAAGTTCGGTTCAGGTAAAGCAAGGAATGTAAGAGGGTTCGGACCAGGTAGAGCCCTTGAATGAAAGCCATGCTTAAGAAACTCAAGAAGAGGCTGAACAAGAAGAGGTTGATGCAGCAAGTCATAATGACTACCAGCTCACAAAGAACCGACGAACGAGGGTGGTTAAACCATCTTTGAGATATGGGTTTGCAGATGCTAATGTAGCAGCTTCTTGGATAGAAGGAAAGGTTGAACCAGAAACTTACATGAAAGCCATGGAATGTAATGATTCATCAAAGTGGCAGCTAGCTATGGAGGAAGAAATAGATTCTTTGATGAAGAACAAATCTTGGGAGTTGGTGCCTAAACCAAAAAAACATAGAGTTGTGGATTGTAGATAGATCTACAAGATCAAATAAGGGAATACTCCAGGGGATAAAGTCCGGTATAAAGCTAGGCTGGTGGCGAAGGGATTCACACAAAAAGAGGGCATAGATTTCACCGAAATCTTCTCACCGGTTGTGAAGTACAAGACGATACGGATAGTGTTAGCATTGGTGGTCCAATTTGATTGGAAAATCAAGCAAATTGATGTGAAGACAACATTCTTACATGGAGAGCTCGATGAGACCATTTTCATGAGGCAAACCGAAGGCTGTGAGGAAGGAAGGTAGGGAGAGTTGGTGTGCAAATTGAAGAAATCTCTCTATGGCCTGAAGCAATCACCTCGGCAATGGAATAAGAGGTTTGATTCCTTTGTAATCAGCCTAGGTTTCATGAAGAGCTACTATGATTCGTGCTTGTACTATAAGGGGTAGAAGGTTGAAGAAGTGGTGATCATCCTCATCTATGTTGATGACATGTTGCTGGTTGGGAGCAGCATGGAGAAGATAAGGAAATTGAAGGCTCAACTCAGTGAGAAGTTTGAGATAAAGGATCTTGGCCATGCATAGAAGATCCTTGGGATATGTATAATCCAAGAAAAGGAGAGAAACTGGTTAAGGGTTTCTTGGGCAACGGGTGTTCTCAGCAGATTTGTGAGTAATCCCGGAAAGAAGCATTGGCTTGGGATGAAGTGGTTGCTGAGGTATTTGAAAGCTCAGTGGCAGCCGGTGGTAGCACTCATAACAACCGGGGCAGAATGCATAGCGGCTACGAAAGCCATAAAGGAGGCTATGGGGTGCAAAACGTTGTTGGACGAGTGGATGGTCCTAAAAGAGCAGGTGGTGGTGTCTTCGGATAGCCAAAGTGCGTGGCATTTGTGGAGGAATCCAATGTTCCATGAGGGGACGAAGCATATGGATGTTCGGTATCATTTCATTCGGAAAAATGTTACGAAAGAATGCATCCATGTGGACAAGGTAGCCAGGGAAGAAAATCTTACGGATTTAGTTACTAAAGTCCTACCTCTAAGTAAGTTCAATCATTGCCTTGGACTACTTAGGATTGGAATCGGTTAATTGATGACTCAAGATGAGTTTGGATCCTGAAGTTCTCTGCACAATGGTTCGGGTTTAAACACTTAGACAAAGGTAGAGATTGTTGGTATTTGTCTAAGGTTTAAACATAGTTCAAAGATGGTTAAAGTCTAAACCAAGATTGGAAGATTAAATTTCAGCATGTTAAAGGAGAGCACACATGTGTGTGCATCACTTTGGGTGTGTGTGCACACCCCTATTCAGCAAGGGAAAGGAGTGCGCACAGTTGTGTGAAGGGCAGAATCAGTGTGTGCTGCACTATACTGCACCACTCCTTCACCAACGCTTCACTACCCAGCAAGGGAGGTGCTCAAAGAAGGGTAGCGCAGCACCACTCCTTCACCAATGCCGCACCACTCAGCAAGTGGTGAAAATGGTGTTTTGCCTAGCGCCGCAGCATGCCCTGTTCAGTGCCGCAGCACTAAGCACACTGATGCACACATGGACAACTTGTTTAAGCCTCTTCTTAGGTGCGTGGATATAAGGTTAAAACGCACAGCACCACTTAGGATTGATGGAGGCCCATGGTTAAGTGGTCATCAAGATCTAAGGGTGGAGATTGACTCTCAAGATTGGACAAGAAGTTGGTGCACTATATAAAGGGTCACCTGGCTTCATTATCAACAAGAATGATAAGTTTGTGACATACTTTGAGATCAATTGTAAAGAGTGACAAGACACAATACAAGAGAGAATTGTGTGAGAGTACAAAGACACAAAATATAAGAGGGACTCATTGTAGAGAGGCTGGTTGTAAAGAAGAGATAGTAGTATAGATAGAGAGCATTGTAATAGTTCTTATCATCTTCTTTCTTCTCTTCTTGGTTTCTTCAAGAACTTGAGGTTTCTTGAAGAGGGTTTCTGTAATTGTAAAGAACCATTGATTTAGTCAAGAGAGTTCATAGGAACTCACGGGGACGTAGGCTATTGCCGAATCTCGATAACAGATCGCTTGTCTTCTTTTCGTTCTTGCTTTCGATTGTTGTATTTCTTTCTACAAGTCATTATAGACTTGGGTGTTTGGAAAATCACCACCTGAGCATCTTGTCAAGGTGATTTCCAACATGTTATTTATTACATATAGGATCCAACTGTAAAGGAGGATGCTGAGCATGTGGATCCTGATGGTGACAAACACCTAGCTGACCCATAATTTTATTTTTAAACATTTGTATTTAGAATTTTTGGAATATTCAATTATTTTTTTTGAAGGGATAATATTCGATTATCGATTGTATTTTCATTCGTATATTATATTTTATTAATTTAAGAAATATTATGTATTCTTGATTTCGTTGTATTATATATTTTTTTTAAATATATTTGAAGCAGGTTGAATATGTTTTAATAGGGAAAATTGAAAAATAAAAATAAAAATATTTAGAAATTAATAACTATCACCGAGGGATCAATCCCTCAGTGATAGTATTGCACATTAATACCAAGGGATTGCTACTGTCGGTGATAATCATTATATTTGAGGGACACATCCGTCAGTATCGAGCTTAGTTCATTTTTTAATTTTTTTTTATAAAATAACTCATTACCGAGGAATATCCCCTTGTGATAAGTATTATTATTACTGACTTGTCAGATTATTTTTAAAATGACCAAAAATAATTATTTTAAAAACATTATCACCGAGGGAGGATCCCTCGGTGATAGCCGTCGGTGATAACCTATCATCGAGGGAATATTTTGGCCCTTAGTAAAAAGGTATTACGGAGGAACTTAACACCGAGTGGGTTATCACCGAGGGAATTCCCTTGGTGATAAGTATTATCGACGGCAGAAGTCCCTTCACCGACGGGAAAAATTTTTCGGTAGCAAGCAGTTTTCTTGTAGTGTTTGTAATGATATCAAGTGAAGAGCCGGGAAAAGTGAATGAGTTGAACGCTTCTAGGAAGGTGGAGGAAAGATCAAGATCCAAGTCTCTAGATTTTTCAAATAATGAGTGCATCCACGTAAAATGAGGAAGAGGAACACACATAATTTCAAAGTAAGGCCACAATGGAGGACTTGGAGGAGTTGAGAAGAATGAAAGAGATTGATAATGGAAAGGATAATGAAGATGATGAGATGCAAGTTATTGATGGCTCAAAGGTAGTGATGACAAATACCATGAATGAAGAGAGCTTGTACGTGTTGAATGAGAGGATGATTGCTTCGAAGAGTAAGCTGATGAAATGAGAAGACCAAAAGGAATTATCACACTAACCAAACAAGAAAGTCAAATTAGATGATTAGGTTGAGAATTTGAGCCAAGGTGGGGATTTGTTAGGAACTTGGCTCAAATCTCCACTAGAAATATTTCTAATTGGTTTGGGAAAAGTGGTTTCCTATTTTTTAGTTGCTTATTCTAATACAAGTAGTAGTAGTAGTAGTCTACTAGATATTGTTGTTATTTTCCTAATAGTATTAGGAAAATATCCTCTATATAAATGGGGTCCTACAAAAGGTTTGAGACATACCCATAATTTCAATATACATTGTAAATCAGAGAGGTTTACTACTAGAGTTAAGATGGGAGTTTTGTGTGCATTGGGGTTTTGGATTGGCAAGTAGAGAGAGCATTTACAATTAGAGCTAGGTTGAGCACTTTGGGTGTATTGGGGCTTTTGAGTTATGAGATTGTGAAAGTTTAGCAACTTTGCTTTTCCCAATGTTGTAATTAAAGATTAATAAAGCAGTATGTTTATTGGTGGATGTACGCAAAGAGGTTGTCAAACCATGCTAAATTGTTGTGTTCTTGCTTTTTGTTTGTTTTACTTATTTAATTATTGTGGTTGTGTATTTTACTTAAAATTTAAGTTGGTGGATTTTAGAGGTAAAATCTCAAAAAAAGAAATAGAAAAGAAATTTTTATTGTACCCCTTGGATAGTAGCCACTGGATTTTTATATGATTTTCTGTCATTCCAAGCTAGAGAACAATGGATATGAGGTAAAACTGTCCATGTTAACAATGAACCAAAAAGGGAACTACTATCTTAAATTTGAGTGATAATTTATTCTTAGTTAACTAGCCAGCGTAAAGTAGAAATAGAATTTTTTTAAGTGTAAAACATGTCGTTCATACATATAATTAACTGCATAAATTTCTATAATGTAACAAGTAGATTTTACTACCGTCGTAAAATGAATAAGCAGAAATGCAGGAAATGGGAACAAAATTTACATTTATTTTATATATATGTACAAACTCAAGGCTCTAGCTGGTATATTGACTGATGTTTGTCCTAAAATGTTATAATTTGTTCCAAATTTACGTGAATTTTATATATATGTACAAATTCAAGGCTTTAGTTGGTAAACTGACCAATGTTTGTTCTAAACTATTCCAGTTTATATTATAATTCAAATACATCTCTATTCTAAATTTTTATTTGTCGCTTTTCTAAAAAGCATGACACAAGAGATAATAAGAACTTTTTACATTTTGAAAAGTGTTTGAACAGTATCTCCTAACACCCAAAACTTAGAAGATAGATAATAAAATGGGTGTTGAGGAACTAATTGCGTAGCTTTGATCATCGTTATGCGTTCAAATTATTAAGGATCTTCATGTCAAAGAAAGTTGCAACTCATGAATTCTTCCACAAGTGGAAGTAGAGTTTCAAGTACAAATGTTGGAGAAATAGATAGACAACAGAAAGAGAGTAATGATCTTCAGAAGGAAGTTTTAGCTGTTATAGAAAATTTTATATGCGTGGACTTACATTAATTGAGCTTTTGGGTTTTATAATTAATGTGCTAAATAATTGATCTATAAAGTGGGACATTTAGGGGTCTAATGGGTCTAATATGGATTAGTTGGTGTGGGTCATAGTTGATCATTGGGTTTAAATGAGTAAGCTAATGGATCATTATATAAATGCATGGCTAGGTCTTCTTTTACAATTTCAATTTACAACAATTTTCTGTATTCTCTTGAGTATAGAAAATACAACATCTCTCTCATCAAATAACTAGCATTCTAGAGAATTTGAAAAAGAAAGTACATGTGCCAAACAAAAGGATTCGATAGTGCAATTCTGCTGCACAATTCAAATGGATCTCAAACAAAATACGTTTTTAATTTTTTATCAAATTATATTAGGTATTTTATATTTTTCTATGGTTATCCTTTTGGATTGTATGAATTTTTTTATGAAATTCTAACATTATCCGCATTGTTTAATGCTCTTGATATACATAAGGGGTTGTACGATTTTTGAAGGACAAGTCAAAGATCAATGAGGACCGTGAGGAGGTCTATAGGATCAGGGTAAGTGGCGACTGAAACGTAAATGTCAAGTGACTTATTATCATTCTCTCGACCACAATTTATCATTTTTAACAGCAAAAAATAATTTATCAATAATATAGCACAAACATGATATAAATAAATACTTTTATATCATCTGTTGCTGAATTATTTACCAATCATATTGCATCCAACAAAAAATAGTACAAGTTAAATTTAATGAGTTCATTAAATAACGAGCCACAAACTGCAAGGTTTAAAGAACATGGAAGCCGAAGTAACTGTTATTCCAAGTATCACTATGGGTTTCTTTAGAAAAAAAGATATTATGGGATTGACTATAAACTACGTATTTGGCAAAAGTAAAATTTAAATTCATATTCATATCATTATCGATCAATGATAAATGTTTTCTAAATCTATTTTTTTCTTAAAAAATAATAAAAATAAACAATATTCTATTTGTTTTAGTTTTTTCCTTCTATTCTTCTTAAAACCATATATTTTAAATAAATTAAATGTTTTGAAAGTAGTCTAAGTGCCTTAAACTGGAAGTTGTTGTATAACAAAACTGAAAATGTGCCTTGTGGACTTGTTTATAGGAAGGCTTTAGCTATACTTATGTTCATCTATCTAGGGAAATCATACTTGATTGAAAAAAAAAATGAACTTTTATTGGTTAAGAAATTGAACTTAAATTTGTTGGTCACTTTGGACTATAAAACAACCCAACCAAGGGCCATGCACATCTTAGTTTTTGTCGGTACTTAATTAGCATTTCATCAAATTTAAAATATCGTGTATGCAAAAGATCACTTCAATTCTATGTGTCATTATGACCTTTGGGGATAAACGATTAGTCAATTAAATCTTCACAAATGTTTGTTGATTTTAAAAATAATAATATATTAATTGTGACAGAAAGAACTGAATTTTTGTGAGATATGTTTTACACATCTCTTTTTCATTATTGTATATATGTAAAGCTACTATAAAAATTTCGATTATTTAAATTTAATTTTTGTTTTGCGATAATAATTCTCTTATATTCCGTACATTCTTATGCACGAATACACAAGTAGTGTTCTTTTATCAAACAAGGCCTTACTCAGGGAGAGACATGTAGTGCTTTTTATCTAACACCTATGCAACATTGGTTTGGATTCGGCACCTGGTCAGTAAGGTTCTTAACATACTCGGGGTCAGGAGGATTTTTTGGCTGGCTTAGGTTTAAAGTTAAGGGTTTAGACCAGCTGAAAATTTTATTAGTAATTTTAAAATTTTATTAGTAATGTCAATTTTTTGATCTCACACTTATATTGATGTTATCAATGAAGTTCTTCAAGATTACCAGTGAAGTTTTCAGTTGATTTAAACCATTAGGTTTAGACCCGAATCAGCTAAGAATTTTTGTTGGTCAGTATCGTTACTCTAGGTCAGTATTTTGTTTTTCAAAAAACCTTGGTAGAATTGTATAGATAATGAAAAAAAATACACGTAGATGAGGGGACAATAAAGACCATCCCCAAACATGCTTGGAGGTCCTTAAGCCTTACCCTAAACAAAAGAGATACAATAAACTAGGCTTTTCTATAGATATATAATTAAGAGGCATCAAATTGTGAAGCAACTAAACTAGGAGGCAACTCATTAATACTCAAAGATTTTACTACTACATGAATAAAACCATATTTAGCGAGAGAGTCCGCAACCATATTGGCTTTTCGAAAAATATGGGAAATAATCATAGATGTAGTAATAAGTGATTTAATTTCTAAAATTATGTACTCCAAATCCCATTGGCAAGAACATAAACTAAGAATTAAGTCAACATATAATTTTGAATCACATTCTATGATAGCCAATGTAAAATTATGTTCATGCGTTAATTTCAAACCAAATAGAAGGGCGTGTGCTTATGCCTTACTATTAGAGCAAGATTCAAATGAATAATAATAAGCAAGAAGAAAGGAAGATCCATTTCTAATATTCCCTCACCCACACTACCTTTAGCTGAACAAGATCCATCAGTGTTAAGTTTAATTTGTCCAGGAGGCAAAGGGTTCCATCGAGTCCAAATACCGTTATGAATTGAAGAAGAGGTGATTTTGATGTTAATGGTATTAATGCATAACATTTCATGAAAAGGTATAGATGATTTAGGCTTAATAAACTTAGAACTATCCATTATACCTTCTTTAGTACACGCAATCAATACTTTTAAACAAATAGATTTACCTTATCATCTAATCTCATTACGCATTCTCCAAATATTCCAACAACCCCATAATAAAGTATAAATACGAGTGATTCCCAATTAAGATGATAGAGAATTATTACTAAGTCAATTATCAAATAAAACATGTATGGAATGAGCATGGTTAACATCAAGTCTAACACCAAAATAATCCCAAACAGCATTAGCAAGGTTACTATCAACAAACAGATTATCTATTGTTTTATGTTTCTGAAACGACAACATGAACATTTAGAAGCCAAATAGATACCTACTTCTTTTATTTTTTAGTCTATGGAGAGACCACCAAAAATCAATTTCCAAATCAAGCAACTTACTTTTGGTGGAATCTAATTGTTCAATATTTTTTGGCACATTTAAAAGGTCTATTTTTAACCCTAATTTTATTCCAATATTCTTTAGTTGTAAACCTACCTGACTGTGAATGTTCCCATATTAATTTATCTTGTTTACCATTAAGTTTAACGGCTTTTGCAGCATCAAATAATAGACGAAAATCTGATTTTAGTATGTTCATTTTATTTACATCTTCAACAACCTCCTTAAAAGAATAAGACTCAAAATGAAGAAAATTAATAGAGATATTCAAACTATTCCATTTATCCTGCCAAAATTTGTTAGATCCATCACCTAAACTCTATATAGAGTTTTCTTTTAAATTGAAGATGGAAAGTGCTATAGATTTCGAAATTTTGGATGCAAACCATGAAATTCTAAGTCCCAGAATTTGAATTTCATACTTTCTCCTCATAAAACAACTCCATAAAGAGCTAGATTGTAAAAAATTCCAAGCCACTTTAGCTTGAAGGCTCTTATGAATTTCATGTAGTCTTCGAATACCTAAACCTCCTTCTTCAAACAGTTTGCAAATACTATACCATGAAACCCATCTTTTTCTAACTTGAGATCCCGAATTCCATAAAAATAAAGAGAATTTACTCTCCAAAGATTTTAAAAAGCTAAGGAGAGGTGAAATAGCTGCTAGAGTGTGAATAGGTATGGATGAAAGAACACTCTTAATTAAAGTAATTTTTCTAGCCTTTAATAAGAATTTAGATTTCCATGAAGTTAACATATTTTGAATTTTATCTAGCATATTAATGAAATAACAATTTTTACTCTTACCTTTAAATAAAGGCACTCCTAAATAATGAATGGGTAGATGAGAATGCTTAAAACTTGACCAAGCAAGCATGAATATTTGCAATTATAGATGAGCTACAAGTATTACTAGTTATGTATGAACTTTTTTCCCAATTAATTTGTTGACCTGAAACAACTTCATATTGTTTGAGTAATTTTTTACAAGTACTAAAAGAATTTTTTCTACCATTTAGGAATAAACGCATATCATCCGCATATAATAAATGAGTGATTCCTAAGACTGGTTCTGAAACTTTGAATCTTCCAATTAATCCTTTATTTACACAATCATTAAAGTTACGAAAAAAAATTCTTCCGCTATTATGAATAACAAATGTGATAATGGATCTCCTTGAGGAAGGCCCTTAGATGATTGGAAAACCCCATAGGATGAATCATTTAAAGAAATTGTATACCATACATTAGACAAACATTTTAATATGAGATCACACCATAATTCTGAAAAACCAAATTTTCGGAGCACTCGCAATGAAAAAGCCCAATCTACCCTATCATATGCTTTAGATATATCAATCTTAAATATGACATTCGATCCATGGATTTTATTTTCATGAATGCTTCTATCTTTAATAAATCTGGATTGTTCATCCGAAATTAGTAAAGGAAGAAGATTCGCAAGTCTAGTAGTGAGAAATTTTTATATGGTCTTATGCATGAAAGTACAAAGACTTAATAGGTCTTAAATCCTTAAAGGAGTTAGGATTATTAACCTTAGGGATAAGAATTAAATTTGTGATAGTTTAAGATTTAAGAAAATAACCTCCTTTGAAAAACGCATGAACAGTCCTAATAACATCATTTTTAATTATAAACCAATATGAACAAAAGAAATAACCATTAAAACCATCAATACTTGGGGCACTATCAGGATCTAGATCATCAATAGCTTGTTTGATTTCTTTTTCTAACTGAATTTTACACAAATTTTCATTTTGAGAATCAGTAATCAGTTTAGGAATACAATCTAATAAATCATGAGAAAAAGAAGTTGGAAATCCATTTTGTAAAAAGATTTTGAAAATAATGACAAGTAGCTTTTCCAATTTCATTTTCATTTGAAATAAAAGAACCATCATCCTTTTTAATTTTAAATTTACACTGAGCATGTTTTTCTTTAAGTGAAACATGAAAATATTTAGTATTTTTCTCCCCCTCTTGTAGCCATTTAATTCGTGATTTATCACGTAATAGTGATTCTTCACGTTGCAACCAAGTTTCCAATTCTAATCTAGCAGTATTTAAAAGAAGCAAATTATCATCCGAAAAAAGTTTGTTGTAAATTATTTTCACCCCTAATTATATTATTTTTTGCTAAGTTGATGTTTTTTTGAATATTTCCAAACTTTATTCCAAATTTTTAATTTTGATTTAACTCTTTTATGTTTTTGTCGAAGAACTACCATAGGAGGACCCAATAAATCCTCATTCCACCACTCAGAAATAGAATATAAAAACTTCTCGTGTGATATCCACATTTTATAAAATCTAAACGGACAAGGTTTACTAGATTGGGGAACAACCAAAAGAATTAAAGCGGTATGATAAAAAAAAATCCTTTCAGCATGTACTACTTTTAACGGAGGCATTAAAGATAAAAAAAATCATCATTGATTAAAAATCTATTTAAATGGCTCCAAACACATAACGCATCTTGATGGTCATTTGATCAAGTGAATTTACTACCCTCAAAACCAGCATCTAAAAGAAAATTTTTATTGATAAAATCATTAAATTCCTTTGTTGCATAAACATTAATAGGTTTTAATCCACATTTTTCATCCGGAGAAGCAACTACGTTAAAGTCCCCACCAATTAACGAAGGACCAGGAAAAGATAATTTGAGATCGGATAATGACTTCCAAAGAGGTCTACAGGCTTGTAATTTGTCTTTTGCATACACGAAAGAAGCATAAAAATTTGAATTATTTACCATACAATTAATTCTAACCGATATAGATTGAGAAGCGATTTCAACTATCTAATTTTAAACCATTTTTCCACAAAATCCAAATGCGTGTGTTTGTGGGATTACCATGTGCAAAATTAATAATCTTAATTTTTTTAGCAATTTTTCTAATTCTTCTCCTATATGTTTTGTTTCAAGTAAAACCACAAGAGATGAATTATGTTCTTTAATTAACTTTCTTAATAACCCTAACTTATTTGGATTTCGAACCCCACGAATATTCCAAATAACTCTGGGTCGGTATGGTTCTCTAAAAAAAATAGGGTCAGTATGGTTCTTAACATCTAGCCATTGTTTTCTTGTTTGCTCTCTTTCTTTTTACTCCTCATTTACCCCGTTTTCTTTATTCTCTTCCTGCTTGCAGTGACATTAGTCAACACCTTAATTACTATTCCTATTTCCTTCAGGATTAGTAGTCTAAACGGTTTTAATAGTCTAAAACTAGCCGTTGGAACTGCGACCACCACGTTTAACTCTAAAAATCCTATTTCTATAAGAATTAATATTTTAAACCGTACATAAAAGGTGGGAGAGAAAGTTGAAGAAATCTAAATAACTTGGTAGGTTTCTTGCTGGACAATTTGGTTGCGGTTAGGGCTCTGACCGGAAATGGCGACCGTAAATTGCCTGCCCTCGAACATCATCCTCATCATCAATGGGCAAGAAGCCATCGGAGACTTCAAAGAAGAAGAAATCGGAAAAGAAGAGGTCTCACGTTGAGTCTCTCGTCATGGGTATATAATGTATTCATTGATCAATTTTGCATAATCTTTGTTAAATTACTAATTCATGTTTCTTTTTAGTTAGAGTTTTTTCCCTAAATTTGACTCTCTCTCTCTTTTGTTACGATGATGAGATTTTACATATACTAGTAATATTTATGAGTGTTTCTAAATTTAGTTTTTATTTTTCTTAATCCAAATGTTTCTTAGGATGATGAATGTACTGAGTTTCACCTCACTGTTGGGCTGGGTTTCTTTTTGATAAATTCTTTATGATCAAGAATCAGTTATTTAAGGTTGTTCATTGATGTCATTTTTTCTAATTCTAAATCAGTTTGGATATTTTAAACTCTAAATTAGGTGTTCTGTGACACACTGGGTAGGCCTTGGGTTTCTTTTTAATGATTTCTATATGATCAAGAAATAAAATCTTGTCCATGGGTGCAACTTTTATAATTTGATTTTTTTTTTTTTGAGATTATTCTAAATCAGGTATATTTCCCAAACACATTGGGTAGGCCTGCTTTGCTAATTTCTGTTTTGGTTTTGTTTTCCAGCCCTTTATTTTCAAATTTATATGATATTAATTTCGATTGCGTATGATTTTTTTCTTTGCTTTATATTTTACACTATCATTTTTTTCTTTTCTCCTTTCCTGTGCTGAATTTTTGTTTTAAGAACAATGCTAATTTAAGTATTAATAGTATATTAAATGGTTTTTATTGTTCCATAGCACTCTACATTTTTCCTCCTTTACTTTTTTATAATATTTTTTCTCACCAGGCTCCTCAATTTGATATTAGAATAAACTAGTTTTCACAAACATTGGTGCTAAAGCGAAAGAGTTCACTGTGTTTCTGTAATGACCCATCCCGGATTAGCCACTCCCGAGATGGTGTCATCACGTTTTGAAATCCCAACATGACACATATATGCAATAATATAAAAACATACATCGACTGAAAATATATACATACATCAATCCTCAACCCTCAGTAGGAGAGTTACATTATTAATATCCAAACTGAAACAATGTATACAACATATTATGCATGAATATTTACAAATTTTTTTCTTCCATTAGTTGAAGGATGTGGACCACGAGACTTATATATAATAACTCAGTCTGAATCTCAGCTCACAAATCTATTTGTCCTGCCTGCTACCTAAAATTATTTAACAATGTGGAGTGAGCTTCATAAGCTCAGTGAACTAAATTTACTAGAAGTACTCGATTTATATACTTCTAGTTATATTCGTTCATTGTTAAATCATAATAATTAATCATCTATCTTTTCTCACATTCGAGTTCAATTATTTATCAATTTATCAGGCTATCATCTTTCAATATGTATATCTCATATATTTTATCAATTTAATATCATCATAAAGTTCATGTCATATAAACAATCAATAATATATTTTTTTTTATTATGTCATCATTTCTATTTATCTATCATCAAAATTGTCTCATTATAAGACTCATCTATCTATCAATCATTTAGTACTCAAAACTAATTCTTTTGTATCTCAGACAATAATAATAAATATTTAAAACAAATATAATGCATGAATTTAAATTATTTTTCTTTCTTTCTCATCAGATCATTTCATATTATCATATGGGAATGTCTTCTCACATGTCGACATGTTTCAGCCAGACCAGCTACATTCCTAGTCTTCTCAGCTAGACCAACTGCCTTCCTAGTCTTCTCAGCCACACCAACTGCCTTCCTGGTCTTCTCAGCTAGACCAACTGCCTTCTTGGTCTTCTCAGCTAGGCTGCCTTCCAGGTCTTCATTTTTATGAATATGAGTAATAATATGCAAGCAAGCATACATCGAAGTATTCAATTCAACTATCTAGCTCTTTCTCAAAATTATTATTTTTATCATATTTATTAAATTGTCTCCTCATATATCATATCAATTTTTCAATTAAATTTTTAAAAATTTCATATAACTTCTCAGCATAATTTTCATTAATCCATCCATTTAAAAAAATATAAATTCTTATATAATTAATATTCAGCATACTATTTAATCCCTAATCAATAAATCAATCAATTATCATACTTAACGGAAAATACATCATTAAATCATTATAATTCAATAATTTATTCAAATATCATAAATTTATATTTTTATTGGTCTTGATTACTAAAAGTAAATCTAACTCACCACGTAGCACTTAAAGCTACACGTAGATCACCTCCTTGCCTTTCCTGATTCTTTCAGCAATTTCTTGAGATGGCTGATCACTAACACATAATCATAAACTTTCATAAATCTTACTATTTCATAACTTAATTCAAACAATATAATTATTTAGTCATGAGTTTTACTGAAAATTTACCTCAAATATGATGAAATCTTGTTATTGTAATTGAATGACTGTACTTTCTTTAATATTGGAGAAATCTACCTTATAATTTTTTGCTAAGAAATTTGAATTGAAGAAAGACATAAACTAAGTAGGATTTGGTAAACCAAAAAACAAAGTCTCTGAACTCAGAGACTTATAAACCTTTTTTTTTCTCCACTATTTCACCGTTCAGACTTTTTTTCTTTGCTTCACCACTCAGAGACTTCACGTTTTTTTTATTATTTGTTTTCCACCACTTCGTGAAGTCTGCGACATTTTTTTTTATAAAAAAAAAATACAATTTAAATATTTGCCATTGGTTATTTACAATTCTACCATCATTTAAAATTTACTGTTTTGCCATTATATAATTACTGTATTGTCATTTATCCTTTAAAATCAAATTTTCATCTTTTCTTCGTTCCAAAAATTTTATTAAAATTATAGAGAAATATAAAAATTTATATTTTCTTCCAAATTTTTTTTAATCATTTTCCTCAACTTCACTCAATATTTTTCTTCAAAATTCTTTCATTTCAACTTCAAATTTCAAAAAATTTAAGTACTTTCTTCTTCAAAATTTTTTATCTCTTTTCAACAAAATTTTCAATATTATTTCAAATTAATACTAAATTTTTCATCAGTAGATTATTTAATTCAGTATAACATATGCAAAATTACTTCTTTATTCTTATTTTATGAACACGAGTACTACAATTGTACCCACCTTATAAAAATTTCGTCCTCGAAATTTCCTTACCTAACTCATGAAAAAGCTGGGGGTAATCTTTCCTCATTCTTGCCTCATGCTCCCAAGTAATTTCTTCAACATTTTTATTCTGCCATAACACTTGAACTAAAAGAATAACTTTATTACACAAGACTTGTTCCTTTCTGTCTAGAATTTTGATTGGTACTTCTATAAAGGTCAAATCTTCCTAAAGTTTTAAAGCATGACTCAGAATATTATGGAATTCATCATGTAAACACTTTCTCAAAAGTGAAACACGAAACAAATTGTGTAATTGCTTTAACTCTAGAGGTAAATCCAATCTATATGCTACTGGTCCAACTCTTTCAATAACCTCATATGACCCCACAAATCTCAAATCAACTTTTCTTTCTTTTTAAATCTCAATACATCATTCCATGGAGATATCTTCAAATATACCCAGTCACCAACTTGAAACTAAAGAGATCGTCTTCTATTATCAGCATATCTCTTCTGTCTGTTATGTGTTGCTCTAAGGTTATCTCTAACCAGTTTGATCAGCTCAGTAGTCAAATCTATCATTTCTGGACCAAATATTTTTCTTTCTCCAACTTCTACCCAACATACTGGAGTTCTGTGCCTTCGACCATATAAAGCCTCAAATGGTGCCATTCTAATACTAGATTGATACTGATTATTGCATGCAAACTCTATCAAAGGTAAATAAGCATCCCAACTCACTAAAAAAAATCAATACACTTGCCCTCAGCATATCTTCTAGTATTCTGATGATTCTTTCTGTTTGCCCATCAGTTTGATGATGAAAAGCTATACTAAACTGAAACTATGTACCCATAGCTTTCTGAAACCCCTCAAAAATCTAAAATTAAATCTATAATCTCTATCTGATACAATGATCAAAGTTACTCCATGTAATCTCACAATTTTCACTATATACAATTCAGCCAACTTTTGAGGACTCTAGGTAGTTTTAATAGGAAGGAAATGCGAAGACTTAGAAAGTTTATCCACTATAACCCATACAACATCATTACCTCTTTGGGTATGAGGAAAACCATAAACGAAATCCATACTCATTCTCCCATGGCCATTCAGGTACTGGAAGAGGCTATAATAAACCTGTCAGATGTCTATTATCAGACTTCACCTGTTGATAAATCAACCATCTAGAAATATCCTCAGCTACATCCTTCTTCATCCCTGACCACAAATAATTCTGTCTCAACCCCCTGTACATTTTATTATTACCCGGGTGCATAGAGTACACAGAATCATTTAGTATCTCCTTTCTCATCTCAACATCATTAGGAACACAAATTCTATGTCCCAGTACCTGTTGTGCGAAAATATACCTAAATTAATAAGCAAATAATCGTACTAGTTTTACTTGCAAGTACACAAGTCAACAATGTAGTATAGTGTGCGGAAGCAAGATCATCTCCACAAGGATTGGTAAAGTTCGGTTTTAGAGTTAGTTTCTTTAAAGTAAAAAGAAATAAATAACTGTTGTGTATGATTTGATAATAATAAAGACATAGGGCTTTGATATCCATCACTAGTCATACTTTCCCAATTGTAATAATGTATCCGTGCACTAGCCTTATCATGCATACCTAATGGTCGCCAACCTAAGGGCATGGTATCTACTCCTTAAGCTATTGATTTCCTTAAACAATGAGTTAGGCATGGTATCTACTCTAACTCTTTTCTTCCTTAAGGGATTCAGCATGGTATCTGCTTGAGTTGTTCCTTAAGAAAGCATAAGTATTATGGAAATCGACAACCACATGAGACCTAGGGCATAGTATCTACTCCCGGTTTCCCATGTTGATTAATCCAAGAATCCAGTGTGGATATCTTTTGTTACTAATGTTAGACCCAGGACTCGATCATCCAAATTGATCTAACTAACAGGTCCATACCACATGCATACACTGGCCATACACATACATATGAGGAATCTAAATAAGCACAGGCATTAATCAAGTTAAGCAACATAATAAAGGCTATTGGCAAAGATTTATCAATGAAGAAATATATGAGAAAGCATAACTAGTGCTTCAATCGAGCCCTATAAGAAAGTTAGTTACACATCCTGTCTAAAATAAACATCATATATAAACTAAGCATGAAATATAAAACCCGAAGAACACTAGGGAGACGGGTTGTCAATCCTCTCCAAAGCCTAAAACTTCAAGCTTAAGCAGAAGATAAAAGTGATCTCTAAGAGGTGGTCAATTGTGTGTGCTTTACAGGTGTATTTATAGGGCTTGAGTAATCCTAGAAGGTGCAGGAAACCCTAAACTTCCTAAACCATAAAAACTCTCTTGTTTCCAAAATGGAGTTCTGTAATTTACTGTTCACGCCCGTACATGTGCGCTCGATCGCACACGTCTTGCGCTTGATCGCAGTGTGCGCTCGATCTTTCATGTCTGCACACGATCGCAATGTGCGCTCGATCGCATTGCATGGTGCGATCGATCGCAGCTTGACCAGAGACTGCTCCAAGATTTCCAGGCTTCTTCTTTTAAGTGCCAAAACTGCTTCTTTTCTTCCAAGACCTATAAAACACATGTGAAACACACAAATGAAGTAAAATGAACTAAATTAACATAACTAAGGACCTAATAAATGTAAATAAGGGGGCTTAAATATGAATATTTAAGCACCAATCACACCCCCAAACTTACATATTGCTAGTCCCTTAGAAATACAAAATTAAGAACAAAAACGAAAAAAAAAAAATAAATCAAATGTTTATGGTGTCCAACAAAAGTTTAGATCTTATAAAACTAGGATGCGCATTCATGAGCAAGCTTAATAGATACAAACATATTTTTGCAATGAATAAGAGCTTTGAACGCAAATCACTTTTATGAAGCAATTTAAGACATCACAAGTTCGACTTTGGTGTGTGGTGAACTAGCACATAACAGATTGGGTTTCCGAGTAATTCAAATGTGTAGTGTTTCGATGACTTAAGATTCACCAAACTTCCTATTAGAGTCAACAAAGATGGAATAGATTTTCTTCTTTTCTTTTATTTGTGAGATTTTTTTGCCAAGTTAGTTCCCTTAAGCTTTCTTTTTGACTCGTGTAACGAGCGTTTAGCCAATGACTCCCAAACCAGATGGTTTTAGGGCATTAGGTGTAAAGACACCCCTAAGGACTTACTAGCTCGAGTAAAAAAGGCTACGAAACTAACTGGTCTTAATGCTACCAATCAGAATTTTCCACCTTTTGACGTGACACTCAATGCTTACTGACGCAAGAGGGCCAGTTACTCAGCGAAAAGTTCTTTTTAATGATCATTTAAGATTTTTCACCTTTTGACGTGACGCTTAATGCTTACTGAGGCAAGAGGGCCAGTTACTCAGCAGAAAACAAGTTTTATTGATCATTAGGAGCATTTATTTCTTCTTTTGAGCACTAATCAATCTTTTCTATTTTTATATGCCAAAATGTCAATCTAATAAGTCATCTAGTTCATAGTTAAGCAAAAGAAACATATAAATCCAAATAACATGTCATACCCCACACAGTTATGTGCTAGTGTGCTTGTGGTAATTTAGGCCAAACTTGTGAATCCTTAAATATCTAAAAGGCAGTGATCTAGGTTCAAAACTTGATTATTGGCCGATATGTTCAAAGTGTTAAGCTCACTAATGAAGTCGAATCATAAAGTTTTGTTTAGATCACAAAAAGTTTATTGGACAGAATGAACATGCATTTATCTACGAAAATAGCAACAAAACAGAAAAATGTGGGACATAGTGAGTGTGTGAATGTGTCCCCATACCCCCAAACTTAAATTGCACATTGTCCTCAATGTGTGAATAGCATGGAAGGAGCTGACCTGGGAGATGGAGAACTGTATGGCTGGCATGGCTCGTAGCACGCTCCCAAACTTCAACTGGATGCACTCACACTGTCCTTGAAAAAGAAAGAGAAACAAACATAAAATGGAAAACAAGTAATAATAAACAGATAGAAAATAAACTAGGAAATACGAATAATGAAATGAAATAAACTAAGAAAAAGGATATGCTTTGGGGTGCCTCCCATGAGTGCTAAGTTTAACGTCTTCAGCCAGACGTGGTACTCTCTCACTACTGATCATCAGGTGGTGCAGTCGAAGAGGTACCGGGTGCCGGAGGTAGGTGATCAAGAATAGCCTGCAGCATAGCCTCCTGTCGTGCAAATCGTGCCTCCAAACTATCCATGTGCTAATGCACGAGTGTGGTAGCGGCGGAGAACTCATAGTGGAAGGAGGACAGCTCAGCTAAAAAGTGCTGGGACTCGGTGGGTCCCATGTTCGAATGGTCCTCCTCTCGTACTAGGCTAATGACCGGGGTCTCGGTTTCCATACGCTCCTCATCAACTTTCTTAACTGCTGGAGCAGGTGCTGGAAGTCCTCGAGGCATATGCAAGAAGTTGTGTGTCCACTGAGCCTTCCCGAAGAAGGGATGCTCTCGCACTGGTCCGTCGCTGGAAGTCCCCTTTATCCCTTTCTTCTTAAGTATATAAGAGAGTAGGAACGGGAAAGGGAGGCCCCATGCATTGGCCATGGTGGTCTGCCGGCCATGGACGTGATCCCAAAACTTGTGTAGCTGGCTCCAAATGACAGCTAGAATTGAGTACCAGTGGCCTCTGTGGAAGGCATATAAGGACTGGAGAAACTGGTCTTGCCGTTGTGTCTTGTGCCCCAATTGACACACATTGCGCTGTAGGATTGTGTCGACAAGCCAAAGTTGTGGAGGTAATTTTGACCGGCTGGCTGCATTGTTATGTCTGTCGGCATACTGGCCAGCACACATGTCTGTAATGATCTTAGCCAAGGCAAAGGACTCTAGTTGTTCCTCGATATTGGTGTCCTTAGGAGGGAACTCATCGGTGCAATGAAGGGTAGCGGCTATATCGGCACTAGTTACCTCAATGGGTGTGCCCCGGACTAAAGAAGTGAGTACTCCCGGTCTGCTGCAGTCAAATGATAGGCTTGCATAAAACTGGACTACGAGCTGGGAGTAAGCAGTGGAGCAAACTGGCTTAAACAACCTCTTCAACCCTTGGTGTCTAAATGCTTGGACAGCCCATTGAGTGGCGTCCATGTGCTTGAATACTTCATCGATGGCAAAGGCAGTCTCAAACAAGAGCTCCCGTTGCTCGATGTTGGGCCTGGATGACGAGGCACGACTGCTGGATGCATCGGAAGTCGAGGCAGATGGTTTGGTCATGTTTTTGTTTGCTTCTGCCTAATTTGCGATCGATCTCAAATAAGTACGCTCGATCGCACACTGGCTATGCACTCGATCGCAAGTACCGTGCGCTCGATCGCACACGGTCAGGCTTTTCCTCGAACAAGCCGTGTGCACCAAAAGACTAAGCTATGGTCTTGAGGATTTGAATGTGATCCCAACCTCCTGCAAACAGACAAGCACCCAATCATTCACAAAATACATATATTTATACTTGAAAAGTAATTAAAACATATTAAAAATTTGTGTGTGAATCAAAATGGGTACCTTGTGTATGGACGGAATGGGTAATGGGGAGGGTGTATGTGGCGGAAATGGCTGATGATGGTGGTGATAGTGGATGTCAGTGGTGATGGGGAGTGATGATGGAGGTGATTGTGAAGTGGAGAGTGTGAGTGAGAACGGCGGAGTGTGAGGGTATGAGTGTGAGAGTCTGAGTCTGAGTCTTGTGCAAGAGGGAATGAGTGAACAGTGAGATAGTGAGTGAGTGTGAATGAAAGTGTTTAGACTTTATATTTGAACCTTCTGCCATGAGTGTGCTCGATCGCACACGGGTTACGCTAGATCGCACTTGTGTGCTCGAGCACATTGACTGGCGCGCTCGATCGCACTCTTGCGCTCAATCGCATGGAATTCTGAGATCGATCGCAATCAGTGTGCATGTGCAAAAAAAAAAAAAAAAACTTACCTTAGCTGAAAAATGATAAATTTGGAACAGTACAACCTTACCATTGGTTAGTGGCCTCAGTACCACTAACCTCAATAAAGGCGCTTGAGTTGTATGAGTAATTATATATGAGCTGCTCAAGCGCTCTCATGCTATAGTACTAGTTGGTTGGGATGAAGCACTTAGAGTCCATTCCTTGTGGCTCTAGTGCTTGTGTTTCAACTGTATACTGTATTGATTCAAGTGCCAAGTCTTCATCTCTTGGAGGAAAGTTAATGTCTAGGTAAGGCTTGGCTCTGTGTCCATTTATCGTAAAGGGCTGATTTCTGTTTGGACTACAGACTTCTAATGCACCATGAGTGAAGACCTTGGTAACCATGTACGGACCGTACCATCTGGACTTGAACTTGCCTAGGAACAGTTTGAATCATGAGTCATAGAGCAACACTTTTTGTCCTACATGGAACTCTTTCTGTACGAGTTGTTTGTTATGATAGGCCTTTGTCTGTTCCTTATACAACTTGGCATTCTCATAGGCATCATATCTCAATTCTTCAAGTTCATTTAGATGCAGCTTTCTTTTCTCCCTCGCTTGTTTCATGTCGAAGTTAAATTGCTTTATGGCCCAATATGCTCGATGTTCTAATTCCACCGGGAGAGGGCACGCTTTTCCAAAGACTAGGCAGTAAGGAGACATGCCAATTGGAGTCTTATAAGCTGTCCGATATGCCCATAGAGCATCATTTAAGCGTAAAGACCATTCCTTCCGATTAGGCTTCACTGACCTTTCTAAGATTCCCTTGATCTCTCGGTTGCTTATCTCTACTTGGCCACTGGTTTGAGGATGATATGGAGTGCATACTCTATGAGTGATCCCATATTTCCATAGTAGTTTGGCAAAAGAGCGATGATGAAAGTGGCTGCCCCCATCACTGATGATTGCTCTTGGAGTCCCAAATCGCGTAAAGATGTTAGCCTGCAGAAACTTTACAACTACTTTGTGATCGTTAGTTTTTGAGGGGGACAGCCTCAACCCATTTGGACACATAATCCACACCCACAAGAATATATAAATAACCAAAGGAGTTAGGAAAAGGTCCCATGAAATCAATGCCTCATACATCAAAAAGTTCTACTATATGAATATTCTGTAAGGGCATATGATTTTGGGAAGAGATGTTACCTGTCCGCTGGCATCTATCACATGAGCTGCAAAAGGAGAAAACATCTTTAAACAGATTAGGACAATAAAAACCAGATTGTAGTACCTTAAGAGCTATTCGTTTTGCCCCAAAATGTCCTCCACAAGCAAACTGGTGGCAGTGTTGCAATAAGCTCGAGTGCTCCTCTTCTGGGATACATCGTCTGATGATTTTATCGGGGCAAACCTTGAAGAGGTAAGGATCATCCCAATGGTAGTGTCTTGACAGAGATTTTAGCTGTTTCTTTTCTTGAGTGGTCATGCCTAGGGGAAAAACCTTAACAGTTAGATAATTCACTATATCAGCATACCATGGAAGTTTTACCTCTAATGCGAATAGTTGTTCATCAGGGAAGTTCTCATTCAAAGGCAACTCTTTATCATCATTCTCATAGAGAAGCCTTGACAAATGATCCGCAACGACATTCTCACTGCCTTTCTTGTCTTTGATTTCTAAATCGAATTCTTGTAGTAGGAGTACCCATCTGATTAGCCTAGGCTTCGCATCTTTCTTAGAAAACAAATATCTCAAAGCGGTATGGTCAGTGAATACTATAACTTTAGAACCAATAAGATATGATCTAAACTTCTCTAAAGAAAAAATAACAGCTAACAATTCTTTTTCAGTAGTAGAATAGTTAAGCTGAGCATTATTTAAAGTTCTAAAAGCATAGTAAATAGCATGAGGTACCTTATTAATTCTTTGACCTAAGACAGCTCCCAAGGCGAAGTCACTGGCATCACACATTAATTCGAAAGGGAGATTCCAATCTGGTTTCATCATTATTAGGGCAGAGGTGAGAACATTCTTCAATGTGTTGAAAGCTTACATGCAATCATCATTCCATTCAAACTTGGTATCTTTAGCCAATAAAGCATAAAGAGGTCTTGAGATTTTGAAGAAGTTCTTGATGAATCTTCTATAGAAACTGGCATGTCCAAGGAAACTTCTAATGCCTTTGACTGTGAGAAGGGGAGGTAGCTTTGAAATGATGTCTATCTTAGCCTTGTCTACCTCGATACCTCTGTTTGAGATGGAGTGCCCCAACACAATACCTTGTTGAACCATGAAGTGACATTTATCCCAATTTAGTACTAAATTACTCTCTTCACATCTCTTTAGGACATTTTCTAAATGATTTAGGCACTCATCGAAATTAGAACCAAAGACGCTAAAATCATCTATGAACACCTCAATGTATTTCTCTACCATATCGGAAAAAATGCTCATCATACATCTTTGAAAAGTGGCAGGTGTGTTACATAAACCGAATGACATTCTTCTACAAGCAAATGTACCGAAAGGACATGTGAAGGTAGTCTTTTCTTAATCCTTAGGTGCTATGGAAATTTGATTGTATCCACTATACCCATCTAAGAAGTAGTAATAACTGTGACCGGCTAACCTCTCTAGCATTTGATCAATGAATGGCAGGGGGAAATGATCTTTTCTAGTTACTTTGTTCAGTTTTTGGTAATCAATGCATACTCTCCAACCCGTTGTTTTTCTCGGAGCTATGAGCTCCTCATTTTTATTTTTTACAACGGTAATCCCACTCTTTTTAGGAACAACTTGGACCGGACTCACCCATTTGCTATCCAATATAGGGTAGATGATGCCAACATCTAGTAGCTTCAATACCTCGGCCTTTACTACCTCTGTCATGTGTGGGTTAAGTCTTCTTTGAGCATCTTGAGTGGGCCTTGCTTCTTCTTCAAGGTAAATCCTATGCATGCATTTTGCTGGACTTATCCCCTTAATGTCAGTAATGGTCCATCCAATGGCAGATCATGCTCCCTAAGAACTCTTAACAGTTTCCCTTCTTCTCCACTACTCAAGTTAGCAGCTACAATCACAGGTAAGGTCTTCTTTTCTCCCAAGTAGGCATATGTTAAATGCTCGGGTAGTTGCTTTAGTTCCAATGTTGGTGCCTACACAATGGATGGAAGAAGAGTAGTATTAGTGAGTATGAGAGATTCGAATGGAGGAGGATACTTACTGGAGTATTTTGGAGAGGTCTCAAGGAGGTGCACAACTGTGATGATGTCACTATTAGCATCTTCATATTCTTGCTCAATATCCACCTCCGTGATGCTATGGGTGATGGTAGTCTCTAATGGATCAAGTCGTTGGACCTGAAAAGCTTGCTCAACAAAGTTTTGTATCATACAAACATTAAAGCATTCCAAGTCATCTTGAGGAAGTTTCATTACATCAAATATTTTAAACTCTATTTTTTCACCCTTGATTTTCATACTCACTATACCCTTCTTCACACAAATCTTAGTGTCAGTAGTTCTCATGAAGGGTCTCCCTAATATGATAAGCAAAGGCAATGGCATAGGGCATTCCTCCATGTCTAATACAATGAAATCAGTAGGTAAGATGAACTCGCCAACCTTTACTAAGACATCCTCAAGAATACCCCTAGGTCTTTTAATACTCCTATCTGCTAATTGTAAGGTAATAGAAGTCGGGTGTAGCTCCCCCAAACCTAGGGTTTCGAATACCGTGTAAGGTAGTAAGTTTACCCCCGCTCCTAAGTCTAGTAATGCTTTGTCAAATAGCTGATCACCTATTCTACAGGGAATAGTAAAACTACCCGGATCTTTCAGTTTTGGTGGGAGTTTTCTTAGTAGGACAGCACTTACTTCTTCCGTTAATGCTACAGTCTCATGTTCTTGAAATTTTCTTTTATAAGTGCAACAATCTTTCAGGAACTTAGCATAGGCAGGAATTTGTTCAATGGCATCTAACAAAGGAATATTAATCTCTACTTTCCGCAAGGTTTCAAAAATATCAATTAGTTTGTTGTCTTTCTTTTATTTTACTAACCTTTACGGGAAGGGTGGTGTATTCACCTTCTCTGTCTCACTTACCCTTGATGCCAATGGGGTTTCTTTGGATGCTGCTGCAGACTCATCGGACCCTATCACTTTGCCGTTTCTCAAAGTTGTGATAGCCTTTAGTTGTTGATGCCCCCCAGGGTTGGGTAGTGTTTGAGCCGGGAGCTCTCCTTGCTTTCTACCACTGAGCTCTTTAGCCAGTTGTCCCATTTGTACCTATAGTCTTTGAATTACTTGTTCATGTGCTGTAGTGGTCTGTTTTTGCTGAGTCTTGAACTGTTCTTGTGACGTCATTAATTGCTATTGCTGAGTGGCCAGTTGTCTCACAAGACTTTCGAGGTCGTTCTTCTTTGGTTCAGGAATAGCATGAGCAGTGGGTTGGGGGTTTCGTTGTTGTCCTTGATAGTTTTGGTTGTTGTTCCATGAGAAATTCGGGTGGTTTCGCCATCCAGGGTTGTAAGTGTTGGCATATGGGTTGTTCTTCGGTGGATAGTTGTCAGGCCCCACGTAATTGGCTTGTTTCGGATCTGCAGATGAGTACAACAAACAAGTGTCAGTATTATGATCGTATTGGGAACATATTGCACATACCTGGAGTGGGGTGGATGGTAGGCTGGATGAGGCATTTTGAGTAGTCATGGCTTTTACAATCATATCTAGCCTCGTATCTAGCTTCCTCTCCAAAGCAGCTATTTGGGCAGAGGGTCCACTATTCAGAGTAACCTCATATATACCTCTGCTCTTGACTCATTGTCTTCCTCTAGAGGAGAACTGCTGAGTGTGTTCACTGAGGGTTTCGAATAGTTCCATCACTTCTTCGCTGCTTTTCTCCATCAACACTCCTCTATAACCTGAATCAACAATACTTTTGTTAGTGTCATTCAAACCTTCATAAAAAGCTTGTACCAATTCATCTTGAGGCAGGTTGTGGTGTGGGCATTTGAGTAGCAACTCGTTGAAGTGTCCCCATGCTTCGAAGAAGAGGTCTCCATCTTTCTGTTGGAAGGACTGGATCTCCTTCCTCATTTGCCTCGTCTTTTGGGCTGGGAAAAATTTCCTCAAGAACTTGCTTGCCAACTTGTCCCAAGTGTTGATGGAAACTGTAGGCAAAGAATTATACCATAGTTTAGCATTATCTTTCAAGGAAAAAGGGAACAAAATTAACCTTATTCCTTCTTGGTCTATGCCTTGTATGTGCTGGAACTTGCAAAGATCAAAAAATTCTCGGAGGTGTAAGTGTGGATCTTCATTAGGAGTTCCCCTAAAATGAGTCAAAGCATTCAATATTTGCGGAGATATGTAATAGTTTCCCGCTGCCTCAGGTTGATATGCAATGCATGATGGTTGATCAATGTTCTGTGGGATGAAGGAGTGCTTCATTGCTACTCGTCCAGGTGGTTGCTGGTTTTCGAGCTATTCCACCATTGGTGTTTCGTTCTCGACTTCTTCTTCGTTCTCCTCGAAGTTATCCCTAAGCCTTTGTCGGATGGTCTGTTCAAGCTCGGGATCAAGGGGAAAGAATGTTGGATGTCGGGATCGGAGTCCATGCATAAATCAGGTCAAACCAACTTCAGTGCAGCAATTCACTCTACTGCTCGAGTAACTTTCTGCCCTAATTGCGCTCGATCGCACAGAAGGCTGCGATCGATCGCAAGTATCACAGAAAGTGTGATTTAGGGTTTGATGTACCTGAAACAAAAAAGAAATCGATTAGGGTTTGATGAAAAATAAAAATAAAGATGGTAAATATAAAATAAAATAATAATAATAATGATTAAACGAAAGTAATTCTAAAAGAAACTTTAGTGCAATCCCCAGCAACGGCGCCAAAAACTACTTGTTGTGCGAAAATATACCTAAATTAATAAGCAAATAATCGTACTAGTTTTACTTGCAAGTGCACAAGGTCAACAATGTAGTATAGTGTGCGGAAGCAAGATCATCTCCACAAGGATTGATAAAGTTCGGTTTTAGAATTAGTTTCTTTAAAGTAAAAAGAAATAAATAACTGTTGTGTGTGATTTACTGTTGTGTGTGATTTGATAATAATAAATACATAGGGCTTTGATATCCACCACTAGTCATACTTTCCCAATTGTAATAATGTATCCATGCACTAGCCTTATCATGCATACCTAATGGTCGCCAACCTAAGGGCATGGTATCTACTCCTTAAGCTATTGATTTCCCTAAACAACGAGTTAGACATGGTATCTACTCTAACTCTTTTCTTCCTTAAGGGATTCAGCATGGTATCTGCTTGAGTTGTTCCTTAAGAAAGCATAACTACTATGAAAATCGACAACCATATGAGACCTAGGACATGATATCTACTCCCGGTTTCCCATGTTGATTAATCCAAGAATCCGGTGTGGATATCTTTTGTTACTAATGTTAGACCCAAGACTCGGTCATCCAAATTGATCTAACTAACAGGTCCATACCACATGCATACGCTGGCCATACACATACATATGAGGAATTTAAATAAGCATAGGCATTAATCAAGTTAAGCAACATAATAAAGGCTATTGGCAAAGATTTATCAATGAATAAATATATGAGAAAGCATAACTAGGGCTTCAATCGAGCCCTATAAGAAAGTTAGTTACACATCCTGTCTAAAATAAACATCATATATAAACTAAGCATGAAATATAAAACCCGAAGAATACTAGGGAGACGGGTTGTCAATCCTCTCCAAAGCCTAAAACTCCAAGCTTAAGCAGAAGATAAAAGTGATCTCTAAGAGGTGGTCAATTGTGTGTGCTTTACAGGTGTATTTATAGGGCTTGAGGTGTCCTAGAAGGTGTAGGAAACCCTAAACTTCCTAAACCGTAAAAACTCTCTTGTTTCCAAAATAGAGTTCTGCAGTTTACTGTTCACGCCTGTACATGTGTGCTCGATCGCACACGTCTTGCGCTCGATCGCAGTGTGCGCTCGATCTTTCTTGTGTGCGCATGATCGCAATGTGCACTCGATCGCATTGCATGGTGCAATCGATCGCAGCTTGACCAGAGACTGCTCCAAGATTTCCAGGCTTCTTCTTTTAAGTGCCAAAACTGCTTCTTTTCTTCCAAGACCAACAAAACACATGTGAACACACACAAATGAAGTAAAATGAACTAAATTAACATAACTAAGGACCTAATAAATGTAAATAAGGGGGCTTAAATATGAATATTTAAGCACCTATCAGTACCACCATACCATCTTTTCTAATTCTAAACTCAGTCGGCTTCCAACTCAATACTTCCTGTTTGATTTTCTCTATCCTTTCATCTCTACTCTGCATCTATAACAAGCGATCAATAATAGAAGATTATACCACCATATTTGCCATCAACACTCCTCTATCAATGATACTCAATTGCATTCTCATTTCTCTCAATTCTATCATCAAGCTAATATCGTGACTCCCAATATTAGCTAATCTCCTACTAAACTTTTTACTCAGTGCATCAGCTACTACATTAGCCTTCCTTGGATGATAATGAATTATATAGTCATAGTCACTAATCAATTCCATCCACCTCATCTGCCTCAAATTCAACTCTCTCTAGGTAGGTAAATGCATCAAACTTTTATGATTAGTAAAAATTTCCCAAGTGGCTCCACACAGATGATGTCTTCACATCTTCAAAGCAAAAACTATGGCAGCCAATTCTAAATCATGGGTTGGGTAATTTCTCTCATGGTTCTTCAATTTTCTAGAAGCATAGGCTATAACTCTCCCATGTTGCATCGACACATATCCCAACCCTTGATGTGTCGCATCACTATATACCACAAATCCTTCATCACCAGAAGGAAGCACTAATACCGGTGCAGTAGTCAATTTTTCTGTCAATAGCTAGAAACTCTTCTCACATTCTTTTGACCAAATAAACTTCACTTCCTTCCTAATCAATCTGGTCAATGGTCCAGCAATAATAGAAAAATTCTGGATAAACCTCCTATAATAACTAATCAACCCCAAAAAGTTTCTAATTTCAGTCACTCTAGTGGGTTTTTCCCAATTCAACACTGCCTCCACCTTTTGTGGGTCAACTACTATACCATCTCCTAACACAACATGCCCCAAGAAAGATATTTCATTCAACCAAAATTCACACTTAGAGAACTTTGCATACAATTTTTCACTCTTTAGAATTTCTAACACTATCTCTAAATGTTGCCCATGCTCATCGACATGTTTCAACTATACCAACTACATTCCTGGTCTTCTCAGCTAGACCAACTGTTTTCCTGGTCTTCTCAGCCAGATCAACTGCCTTCCTGATCTTCTTAGCCAGACCAGCTGCCTTCCAAGTCTTCCTTTATTATGCATATAAGTAATAATATGCAAGCAAGCATACATCAAAGCATTCAATTCAACTATCTATCTCTTTCTCAAAATTATTATTTTTATCATATTTATTAAATTGTCTCTTCATATATCATATAAATTTTTCAATCAAATTTTCAGAAATTTCATATAGCTTCTCTGCATATTTTTAATTAATCCATCATTTTTTTAAAAAAATATGAATTTTTATATAATTAATATTCAGCATACTATTTAATTCATAATCAATAAATCAATCAATTATCATACGTAATGAAAAATACATCATTAAATCATTATAATTTAACAATTTATTCAAACATCATAAATTCATATTTTTATTGGTTTCAATTACTAAAAGTAAATCCAACTCACCATGTAGCACTTAAAGCTACCCATGGGTCATCTTCTTGCCTTTCCTGCTCCTTTTAGCAATTTCTTGAGATTACTTATCACCAACACCTAATCATAAACTTTCTTAAATCTTACTATTTCATAACTTAATTCAAACAATATAATTATTTAGTTATGAGTCTTATTGAAATTTTACCTTAAATATGATGAAATCTTATTGTTGTAATTGAATGACTGTACTATCTCTAATATTGAAGAAATCTACTTTATAACTTTTTGCTAAGAAATTTGAATTGAAGAAAGAAATAAACCAAACAGGATTTGGTAAACAAAAAAACAAAATCTCTGAACTAAGAGGCTTATAAATTTTTATTTTTCTCCACCGCTTCCCCGTTCAATTTTTTTTTTCTTTTTTCTTTCCTTCACCACTTAGAGACCATTCGTGTTTTTTTTTATTTTTTTTTCCGCAGCTTCACCACCTTATGAAGTCTGCAATTTTTTTAAATACAATTTACATATTTGTCATTTGTTATTTATAATTCTGCCATCATTTAAAATTTATTGTTTTGCCATTATATAATTACTGTTTTGCCATTACATAAGTTTTGCCATTACATAATTACAACTTTGCCAGTTATCCTTTAAAATCAATTTTTCATCTTTTCTTCCTTCCAAACATTTTATAAAAATTATAGAGAAATATAAAAATTTATATTTTCTTCCAATTTTTTTTTTATTATTTTCCTTAACTTTAGTCAATATTTGTCTTCAAAATTATTTCATTTCAACTTCAAATTTCAAAATTTTGTAGCACTATCTTCTTCAAACATTTCTATCTCTTTTCAACAAAATTTTCAATATTAACTTTCAAATATTATTTTAAATCAATACTAAATCTTTCATCAATGCATTATTTAATTCAATATAATATATGTAAAATTACTTTTTTACCCTTATTTTATAAACACGAGTACTACAGTTGCTTATTGAGAAATACTATCCGTGATTCACTCAATATATGGTGATGAAAAGGTTCATTATATATGTTATTTGTCTATTATGTATTTGTTTAAACTCCATTTTAAGTCATTCAATGTCTCAATTTTGAATACTTTGTAAGAGCAATCATTGAGCCAAATTCCAATGAATTTTATTTGAAGTTTCTAGACAAAGTTAATTCAAAGGCATTGAATAAAGAAATAGTTCATATGAGAATTGCAAGATTTATATATGAAAACTCTTCCACATGCTGTACTGAGTTGTATTTATGATTATTATTAATGGGTGAATTATATTAGCCAGGTTGTTTTAAGATCTGATCTGATAAAATCAAGCTAAGAAGAACATTCGTTAATGAAAAATCAAGGTCTTTGGCTGGGCAAGTTCACTATTGATGGTAGCTTGTCTAGCTGGATGTCTAGTTCTTATGACGTGCAAGGTTCCACACTTGTCATTGAATTTATTTTCAGATTGATTATTTTTTTCTTTAATATTTAGTTATTGATTTGGTGGAATACTAAAAAGGGGGTCATCGAATGTTTTTCAACTACTGTCTTATCAGCTAATACCACTTCCTTTGGATGTCTATTTTATTTGAACAAACAAATCCATTTTTTAAATTGTGCATTTGTGCTATGGTAGGCACTACAAACTATTGATGGTGATTTCTCAGCAACTTTCTCTAAAAGGTGTTAGCCTTTCACATTATTATTCTAGTTTTAATGCATAAGGTCTTATGGGTATTATACTATAGGCCCTTTGCCCTAGAGCATACCCTTTTTTCCACTACTAACAGTGAGTATATGAGGTAATACTTATTTTCTTTCTAGTGCGGATTTGAATTAAAACATATTATTGAACTTTTACTTATATTCCATTGACCTAGGGTTTTGTTCGACTTCTTAGGCAAAATTAATCTATCTATAGCTCAGATGTGGTGCCTGTAGGTGCACCTGGTTTGTTAGGTGGTTCTGGAAGCTCTGCGTTGTCTCATGTCTATGTATCATCTGTTGGACAACTTAACCCTATATTTTGCTAATCTGGGATGGGGACTGCTGGGATAAGTTTTGTAACTCAGCCCTTAGAGCTCATTTCTAAGGAAATAGGTCCTGGTTTTGGGCAGCTTCATAGGATGTTTTTAAGCATATTTAAATTATAATTTCATTAGTATATATTTTTGAGGGTATAATGGACATTGTATGCACATTATTTTAATTCAAATATTAGAAAAGCTAGCCCTAGTGCCATTTTCATTCTTTTGTTATGTATATCTTACCAGTGTTTTTTGTAGTGGTTCATCCATTTATATTGGAACAACTGACTCTGTCACCTTGCAATGTTTGAAAATTAATTTTGTTGCTTCATTTCCTTAAACTGTTGCTGGCCCTGAAGTGGAGGCCTCTAATGTTGTAAAAGTGAGAACTATTTTCTTGGTTTTTGTTATCATTATAATTTTTTCAAACTTAATTTTGTGATTCATTTGTGTCTTTTGTTAGATTGTTTGTATTGATATTTAATATTGATTTGATGAAGAAATTAGGAACTCATGCACTGTCATTGACTACAACTTATGAGATGGAGCACTTAGGAAGTGCCACTGGAAAACCTTCATTGTCCATGCCAAATGTAATTGACAAGAACTAAATAGTTGCATGGAATGTGTTTAATGTCTAATAAGAGTTTACTTTTTTATTTTTTAATATTAATAAGGAAATCTTGCTTTGTAACAAAATAGGCATTTATTTGTTCATGCAACTTATATTATCATTAGGTTTCTCTATGTAATGTTTTTCAATTTCTTTTCCTATCTATCTCACCCCCTCTTCTAAGGAAAAATAGAGAAAAGAAAGAAAGAAAAGAGAAAGGACAAAAAAATTTTGTTGTAATCACTTAATTTTTCATACATATTATTTCACTCATTCAAGTAAATCCTATTATGCATCTGAGCTTATGTCGTAGTTTTTTTTTTCCTTCTTACTTAACTCATCTATGCTTTAAATGCAAATAACTATTTGAAGGTATTGTCTGTTTCGGTGCAATTTATTTGTCGGTTTCATCCTATATAAATTTCTATGTGTTGCATCCTTTTAGATAATGTTCATATCTTTTTTGTGGACTAGTTGTCTGTCTCTCAGACCATTCAAGCTGCGTCAACACAAAGAGCCACTAGTGTCCCAACAATTGTTTCTTCCTCTTCTGATGTTCTTCATTCTTCTATGGGAATTACTTCGACTGGTAAGTATATATATATATATATATCTTTCTTGACTACTTATATATGTACTCTGGATCATAAACCAAGATCAGTCCAACTACTTTTAATTTATTGCATCTCATTTCTAAACTTCCCTTTCTATAGGTGTTGCTGCCAAAAAAATGTCGCTGGGTTGGAGGCCGAGCCTCGAGGGAGTCTGCACAGGAAAGAGAACGTGAGCTAGGGTGTCTCCGGAGGGGGTGCCTCCTAGGATGCTCCAATGCTTTTGTTAGTGTGCAATAGGAAGTATGGGAATGTCAGTGTTTCTTTTTTTAGGTCAACAAGAATCTCTCTTTTGGAATGCACACTTGAGTCTTTTTATAGGGTTTTGGGGTTGAGGCGGCCCTTTCATCCAGGGCGGTGATGATATGGAGGCCCAGCTGTATGGGTAATGATGTCTTGGAGGTCCAGCTGCGTTGTCCTAGGTTGTCCGCGTCTCTGCCTCACTGTTTTGTTTTAAGGGCTGTCCACGTGGAGGTCTAGCTATATGGGCAATGATGCCCTGAAGGCCCAGTTGCATTGTTCAAGGTCGTCCGTGTGTCACCTTGTTGTCTCAGTTAGGGGCTATCCATATGTAATGTCTTTATTGGGCGTGTGTTTTTTAGTAGTATTAGAGGCCTCCCACTTCCTTGAGTATATTTATGTGCTTAAGGAAGTTTTGCAGGGTCCGGTCTTTAGTAAAAGGGGTAATATACTGAGTCTTGATAGTGCAGAGCTAAGCATATGTAGAGCAATCCCTCTACTCGGCCTTGGAGCTATTGGGTTGAGCATATGTGGAGCAATCCATATGCTCGGACTTGGAGCTGGTGGGTCGAGCATGTGTAGAGCAATCCATCTGCTCGGCCTTAGAGAACTTGGTCCTAGCATGTGTAGAGCAATCCATATACTCAGACTTAGAGCTGGTGGGCCAAGCATGTATGGAGCAATCCATTTGTTTAGGCTTGGAGAACTTGGTCTGAGCATGTGTGGAACAATCAATTTGCTCGGACTTAGAGAACTTGGTCCGAGCATGTGTGGACCAATCTATATGCTTGGACTTGGAGCTATTGGGCTGAGCATGTGTGGAGCAATCCATCTGCTTGGCCTTGCAAAACTTGGTCCGAGAATGTGTGGAACAATCCATATGCTCACATTTAGAGCTAGTGGGTCGAATATGTGTGGAGCAATCTATCTGCTCAGCCTTAGAGAACTGTTTTTTTTAGTTGTAGGGAGACTTTTGCGCTTCTTGCATTTTAGGCCCATAAAGGATTTTTGGACCTTGTAGGGCCCTTGGAGATTTTTGTGGGTTTTTAGGCTTTTTTGAAAGCTTAATACCCTTGGGTGGTCTTTTCAGATGACATTTGTGACACATGGCTCATGTCAGTCTTCATTAAATGACTGCAGCCGTTTTTGCTAAAATGGCGGCACTTGTTAATGACTGGATTCCTTGGGTAATAAAACGACGCATTTGAGAACCGAAACAACGCCTAGGGGAGAGGAACGATGCCTAAGGGAATTCAAATGGCCCCTAAATCTAATCATGTGTCGTCTAGTTTGTGGCAGTGGACTCTTTGGGGAGCATGAAAGTAGCCTTGAGCTTCTGAAGTGTCATTTCCTCATCTGTTTTCGCATTTAAATGTCCTCACTCATTGTGCTCATTTTTCCTATATAAGGAGGTTTTTGCTTCTATTCTTCCTCACTTCAAATCTTTAGTGAGTTTTTCAGAAAGAGGTTTCTTCGAGAGCTTTCGTCCTCGTCCTTAAAATTTGAGAGCCTTCATCCTCGTTCTTGAGTCTTGAGCCTTCATTCTCATTCTCGAAACCCGAGTCTTCATCTTTGTCCTCATATCGCGAGTATTTGGTGCTTTGGTAATTCCTGGGGGTGAATGGGTTGTCGTCTTGGTTCGGTTGCTGGTTCGAGTGCTCGGAGACGTGGTGTAGTGGAGTTACAGATGAGGGATTTCGAAGGGTCCAGCTAGGAGGGAGTTTGAGTCCAAATCTCTCGGACTTTTAATGAGTTTCCCCCACTCTTACTTTAAATATGTCTTCCTTTGATAGTTACCGAGACCAGCCCAGTAGTGTTAGTGGTAGTAGTAGGAGTAGTGATAATGATAGCGGTTGCGGTAGTACTGAAGAAATGGGGTCGGCCACATCCTCCTCTAGGAGTGAGACCTTGGAAAGGCTATAGTTAGAGAGGGGCCCTTGGCAATGGTGCCTCATATCCCCACTGTGGAGGAGTATAAAGAGGACTCCTCATCTAGAGATGAGACGGATGAGGTCCTAGCTGACATTAGGGGGCCTCACTTGTGGAGGAAAAGGAGGAATGAGAGTTCGCGGCTAACGCAATCCCCAACCAGCTGAAGGAAGAAGACTTGCAAGTAATCTTGGAATTCGTACCGCATCCCGTTCGAGTACACCCTTCGGCTGGCCAAGGTAGGGGAGAGGGCTTGCGATGCCCTCCCGAGCCGCGTGCTCTATGAATTGTGTGTGAATGAACAACACATGAAGGTCGGGCTTCACTTCTCCTTTCACCCATTTTTCTATGTCGTACTTCGGTACTTCGATATTGCGCTATATCACTTAGTGTCGAACTCGGTACGGTTGATTATGGCCTTTATCTGTGTCTGTACGGAAGTGGGCGGGCTAATGAATCTGGACGTCTTCAAGGCCCACTTCCAGATTACCAAGCATGGCCAGGCCGGATGGGTAGTGGTTAGTACCTGGGACAAGAGAAGACTGTTGAAGAAGATTTTATCCTCAATCAAGAGATGGAAGAAATCCTTCTTCTACGTCCGGTCTGGTGAAGACTTCCGCCTTCTCGTCTCGTAGAGGCTGGACTAAGCAGGGAAGTCCAAGAAACCGAGTCTCCTCCCTCGCGAGCAGGAGACCGTGAATGCCATGGTGGCCTCGTCGTTGGACGTGGAGGTCCTCTACTACAAAGAGGAATTGGTGAGGCGCGGCCTTTGCCCCCTATGCCTCGAGTCCTCTCTTGAGAGTGGTAACCCCGTGCCCTTCTCTTTGTACTTGTAGTTTTTTCTATATTTCTTCTTAAGTTTTGCCCTAGGCTTGTACTTACGTGCTTTTCTTATCTATTGTGTTGGGTAGAGATAGAGTCTACGGCGAGGGCGAGGGAGTAGGCGAGGGCGAGGGAGTAGGCGAGGAAGCTTTCCCTAGAGAGAAGGAAAGCTGTTGCGGTCGAAAGGCAGTGGGCCTTGGGGTCGGGGGCCAGGAAGAGGCCTCGAGCCTCATCTCCTACCCCGATCAATCTGGAGAGTCCTTCGCTGCCCCGGGGCCTTCAACTACTCCTGGCCCTTCTATAGGTGCTTCCTCTAGGGAGGCAGTCTTCAGGCCCAACTAGGCCCTGAAGGTCGACGACTCGATTTTTGTGCACCCCCGTGTGGCTAGGGAGCACTTAATCATAGGGATCCTTCCCCGTGATTTGTTGGAGCTGTCGAGGAGGCCTACTGAGGCTCTCTGTTCAGCAGTCGATGCTATCATGTTTCAGGTGAGATTTCTTTAAGTCTTATATCCTTTCTTTTTCCTTATCCATTTATCTTGTTGACTAACACTTGTTCGTTTGGTTTGCTGATGAGTGTCCTCCTGGGCATCACCACATGCCAGTGCATGGACACAGCTGAGCTATTGGGCTCGACTTAGTGCAAACTGGATGAGAGTACTAAGGTCGTCTAGCAGCTACTATCGTTATAGGACGCGGCCAACCTAGCTAGGATGGAAGCTATCGGAGAGAGGGACGCTGCTCTCTGGACCAGGATGGAAGTCGAGCGACAGAGAGATGATACTACTTTAGCGATGCAGAGTCTGGTGGAGGAGGACGAGGCCCACACTCATGCGGCTGTAGAGGATGCTCTAGCTGCCTTTCAAGACTCCACTATCTTCTGAACGACTGTGGGTTTGTAGAGCGGCTGTCAGTACCTCGAAGGCTTCCTAGAAGCTAAGAGGAAGGTCGAAGCATTGCACCCCGAGATTGATTTCTCGGGCCTCGACCTCTTAGATCCTGAGGAGGATGAAGTTGCTGCCATTGAGAAGGTCGAGGCTGGAGCTCCTATAGAAGAGGAGGAGGTAGCTACTATGCTCGAGGCAGTAGCCGATGCTGAGGCTGCCCTGGGCCTAGATTAGGTCTTTTGGCTTTTCCTCTTTTTGTAACTTAAGGCCGTTAGTGCCTTTTTTTTTCTATGTATCTTTTTTATAACTGTAATGAAATCTTATTTTTCTTAAGATTGTGTTTATAATAATTGTTTATTACAATTTTTATTCTAATTGAACTTTTTTTGTAACTCGTGCGCGGGGTCCGAGTTTATTGATAGAATCGTCGGAGATGTCTAGCGTTCTAAGTACATGGAATGTGTTTTCCACTTAGCTCTTCGAGTTCGAAGGTGCCAGGGTGGCACACCCTTTTGATCTGATACGGACCCTCACAGTTGAGGGTTAACTTCCCCGTCTCCCGTGGATGAGATACTTCGTTCTTTCGTAGAATGAGATCATGGAGCCAAAAATTTCTTTGTCATACACGAGAGTTGTAATACCGGGAGATTCGCAACTGATAGGTTGCTAGCCAGATTTGAGCTTTATCCCGTGCTTCGTCGAAAAGATCAGCGTTCACACGAAGTGCCTTGTCATTGCTATTGCTCTCGAAGTTTTGTACTCAGAGTGAGAGCACCCCGATTTCCAAGGGAATGACGATTTCGGAGCCGTAAGTCATGAAGAAAGGGGTTTCGCCCGTGGGTGCTCGGGCAGTAGTTTGATATGCCCAAAGGATATTTGGCGAATGGTTGGTCCATCGTCGGTCTGCCTTACCCAATCTTCTTTTAATACCCTGTAACAACGTCATGTTGGTTACTTCGGCTTGCCCATTGGCCTATGGGTATCGAACGAAAGAGAAGCAGTGTTCGATGCGTAGCTCATCGCAAAACATTTTGAATCGAGCACTATTCGAATTACTTGTCGTTGTCCATTACCAATACTCGGGGAACACCGAAGCATTGTACTATTGACTTCCAAATGAAACCCTTGGCCTAGTGGTCAATGATACTGGCCAGTGGTTCGGCTTCTACCCACTTAGTGAAGTAGTCTATGGCCACGATGAGGTACTTCTGTTTGTCGGGTGCTCTGGTAAAAGGTCTAAAGAGGTCTATCCCCCACATGGTGAAAAGAAGCGGGTTAGTGACCGGAGTGAGAGGATTCGCTGGTCTGCGGGAGATGGTAGCATATTGTTGGCAATTTTTGCACTTCTTCACCAATTCCATGGCTTCTCCCCGCATCCCGGGCCAATAGTAACCTTGACAAAGGATTTTGAAAGCCAAGGCTCGGCCTCTGAGGTGGTTCCCTTAAATCCCTTCATGAACCTCCCGGAGGGCGTAATAGGCATCGATCGGGCCCAGGCACTTCAGGTAGGGTGTTGTAAGACCCCTTTTGTATAATTGATCGTTCTAGATTGCATACCGTGCTGCTCGAGAGATGATTTTCTTGGTTTCATTCCTTTAGTCCGGGAGATGTCGATCTCGCAAATACCCAAGGATAGGATCCATCCAGTTTTGGTTTTTTCGGAGGAGGGCGAGTAAGGATTCCCTAAGAGCCTCGGGGAGGTTGGAATCTATCCGGACTGTCCGAGAGACGTCCTCATCGAGGAGAACTGCTGTTAACTCCTTTACCAGCTAGCCCCTTGGATTCCTTCCCTTGTCCCTAAGGTCGTCTAATTCGAGTGGGAGAGCGTTCGCCCTCCTGCCTTCTTTCACCATGCTAAGATAGCAAGACCTAAAGATCTGCTGGTCTCCTCGAATCTCACCCACTCCTTCTTCAGTGGGGAATTTCACCTTGAAGTGATATGTGGAGACGATCGCCTGGAGCTTATTAAGGGTAGGTCTGCTGAGGATCATATTATAGGACGAAGGCTGCTTGACGATTAGGAAAGTAATGTATATAGTAGGGGCTCGTGGGGCCTTTCCTACAATGACTGGGAGGATTATACTGCGCTCTACAAACACTAGGTCCCCCGAAAAATAGTAGAGTGGGGTAGAAACTAGCTTCAACCGAGAATCTCCTAGTTGCATTAGCTGGAAGGCACCGTAGAATAAGATGTCGTCGAACTCTCGTTATCGACTAAAACACGCCTGACCTCATGGTTAGCCACCAGAAAGGAGATTACCACAGCGTCATCATAGGGGGTTTAGACCCCTTCCAGATCCTCGTCTGCAAAAGTGATGGTCATATCTGCCTTTTGTCTCTTGTGGGGTCCGGCGACTGAGGCTACCTACTGAGCATAAGTTTTTCTGCGGTGCCCAAAGGTGCCCCTGGTTGCGGGCTCTCCACAGATGGTTTTAATGACCTTAGCCGCAGCAGCCTCTGGTTTTTTTGGCTGGGCTTCTCGCTGTTTGGCTTAGGACTCCTCCGAGTATGCTGCACCATTCTATCTTGACCGAAAGGGCACTCGGGACTCCTCCGAGGCTGCTCTGCAAATTTCTCCGTTCTTAGCCCAGTGAACTCTTTTAACTGCCCTCTATTGTTTAGGGCTTCTATCTGATGTTTTAGTGCTTGGCAATCTTCGGTGTCATGCCCGTGGTTCCTATGGAACTGGCACCATTTACCTCAGTCATCATTGAGGTGCAGTGGTTTTGAGGGCCACTATAAGATCGTCTTGTCCTGGATTTGCATCAAGATGTTGGTCCTGGATGCATTGAGGGGAGTGAAGTTCCCGAAAGGGCTTGGGGGCCCTTGGCCAGTCCTCATGGAAAAGTCGCTTAATGGGGTCCCGGAGTGAACTAGCAGGCCACCTTCTCTTACTTTCTACATCCCTTTCCCGCTCCCTTTGGAAGGCTTAGTCATCTTCCGCCAGCATGTATTTCTCGACTTGAGCTAAGATCTCAATTATATCACTGGGTGGTCGTCTGGTGATTTTTGAACTGAAGATCTCTGGTCTAAGCCCATTTTCAAACGCCAACATCTGAACACTAGGGTCAAGGTCGGGGATCTCCTAGGCCGCGGAATTGAACCTTGATATATAGAGTAGGAGTTTTTTCCCTTTTAACTAGACAATGTTGAATAGGGACTCCGAGGTCTTCTTGGGTCCTTTGCTACTAAGAAAATGTGAGACGAAGGCATAGCTTAGCTCTTTGAACGTGCGGATGCCCCCTAGTTTCAAACGAGAATACCACGTCCCGACCGCCTTCTCAAGTGTTAGGGGGAAAGCTCGACACATTATGGGATCGAAGTGTCTGTGAAGCGTCATCGTGGTTTTGTAGTGTTGGAGGTGGTTCAGGGGGTCCATTGAACCGTCGTAAGGTTTGATCTGGGGCATTCGGAAGTTTGGCGGGAGAGGGGCCTCAAGGACCTTCTGAATGAAGGGAAGGTCCTGGACATTGAGCTCGTCCATGACACTGTGGCTATGGCCCTTGAGTGCCTCGTTGATCCGTCCCTCCATGTCCTCTATTCGCTTGCTGAAACCCTCACTGTTTATGGATGAGGGAGTTTCTCTGGACTTGGCCACATAAGGCGGGGAGGACTCCGTCGCAGAATAATCGTTGACGGGAAGCCTGCGGCTGGTCGAACCTGTGCAACTAGGGTATGGCCGCAATGGTGTGGGAGAAGGCTGGCGAGCCCTTCTGTGAACCTCGACGACCAGCTTGGCCACTAGCCATGAGAGCTCTACGAACTATGCTTGGAGTGTAGCCATGTTGGGGTGCACATCGGATTCGGCCGAGGAACTCGACCTGGACCGATGGTTAAGGATACTAGCCCCCACCACTCCTTTACTGGCATCCCTACTAGTGCTGTTAAGTGGCATGGCAACAAATGAGAGTTCTTTAAATTTCTTCGCTTTTACTGTTTAGCGAGATATGGTAATTTCCCATTGACGACGCCAATCTGTTTCTGCAAAAAAATGTCGTTGAGTTGGAGGCCGAGTCTCGAGGGAGTCTACACAGGAAAGAGAACATGAGCTAGTGTGTGGAAGGGGTGTCTCCGGAGGGGGTGCCTCCGAGGATGCTCCAATTCTTTTGTTAGTGTGCAGTAGGAAGTATGGGAATGACAGTGTTTCCTTTTTTAGGTCAAGAAGAATCTCTCTTTTGGAATTCGCACCTGAGTCTTTTTATAGGGTTTTGGGGTTGAGGCAGCCCTTTCGTCCAAGGTAGTGATGACATGGAGGCCCAACTATGTGGGTAATGATGTCTTGGAGGTCTAGCTGCATTATCCTGGGTTGTCCGTGTGTTTGCCTCGTTGTTTCATTTTAAGGGCTGTCCATGTGGAGGTCCAGTTATGTGGGCAATGATGCCCCGGAGGCCCAGCTGCATTATTCAGGGTCATCCGCGTGTCACCTTGTTGTCTCGATTAGGGGCTGTCCAAGTGTCATGTCTTCATTGGGCATGTGGTTTTTAGTAGTATCAATAGGCATGCTTAGACAGCAAGCAGAATACGAATTTGCTTTGAATATTAAAACACTTATGATAGTAGCTGAGGAAAGGGATCCTCCTATAGAGGTAACTTACTCTTTGTGTTTATTGCATGCTCGCCATATTTTATACAATTTGGAGTTTGACCTGTGGTATTTACTATAAAACTTTCCATTCTAGAGATAAACTTGATTAGGTTAAAGAAAAAAAAAAAACCCCTTCAATGGAACATTCTACATAATATGATGAGGAGACTTCATGGTTTGAAATTTATTTGTTCTAGACAACTTGTCTTATTCATCTTTTCAGTTCTTTTTTATATATAAATTAAAAATTATATTTAAAGGGCATCAAGAGGATGCCATCAATATCTTTATTTTCAAAAGATTTTCCATTAAATGAAAACCAAAAGTATTGAATTTGAACCATTATTCCTTAATGGAGATTATAAGTTTTTCCACTCCATCAAACTCTCTCTTATTCCTTTCCCAACTAATCATGAAATAGAGAGAGAATTAAGGAAAATCCTAATTTAGACTTTACCTTATCAATTCGGATTATGTATGATATTCTTGCTTTTCTTTGCTTTAGATTTTACATTCATTTTTTTTTCTCTCCCTTCCTGTGCTGAATTTTTGTTTTAAGAAGTATGATAATTTAAGTATTAATAGTATATTAAATGGTCTTTGTTGTTCCATAGAACTCTACATTTTTCTTTCTTTACTTTTTTTTATAATATTCTTTCTTGTTAGGCTCCTACATGTGATATTCTGGATAAACTAGTATTCATGATTAATGATATTTCATCATAACATTGATGCTAAAGCGAAAAAGTGCAATGAGTTTCTTAGTGAGCAATACAATCCGTGGTGCACTCAATATATGGTGATGAAAAGGTTTGATACTCTGTTCTACATGATCTGGTTTGAAATTTATTTCAATGGCATTGAATAAAGAAATAATCAATGCTGCATATGACAATTACAAGGTTTATATGTGAAAACTCTTCCACAAGTTGTGCTGAGTTGAACTTATGATTATTAATAGGTGAATTATATAAGTCAGGTTATTTTAAGATCTGTTATGATAAAATCAAGCTTAGAAGAGCATTCATTTCTTAAAAATCTGCGTCGTTGGTTGGGCAAGTTCACTATTGATGGTAGCTTGCCTAGTTGGATGTCTAGCTCATGTGACGTGCAAGGTTCCACATTTGCCCTTGAATTTATTTTTCGATTGATTATTTTGTTCTTTAATATTTAGTTTGGATTAAAAAGAAGTTTTGGATCATTAAATTTCTTGTAGTTTCTTTTAATGCTCTTATGTCTATTATTTTCACATTGCAAAGAACCTCTTAATGCCTCAATCTCAAATCAGCTTAGGAATTCGTTTCAAGGTTTAAACTTTTCTGATGAACTTCTAGAGCAACCTGTGCCTCTTGTCTTGAATGACAACCTTGATCTTACTTGTGAAGCGGTTGAACGAACTGCAACACAGAAGGTATGTCTCTTTACTCCATCTTTCCTCTAACCAAAGTGCTTAACCAACGCATTTGATAAACTTTTGTGGAGTTCCACATAAAAAAATTATCATCGTTGTTAAGTTCCAGATTTTACTAAACACCAGGTGAGTGTCTCATACGGGAGTAATGTCACTAGTATGCTGAGTGTTTCTTTCACGTCCTAACACACCTTCTCTTGTATTATTGAACTACTTTTGCATGTTAATGAGAGGTCCATGGGGTACCTTGGATTTTGGTTTAGTTCTTGATTTGGTGGAATACCAAGAAAAAGGTCATAGAATGTTGATCAACTACGATCTTATCATCTAATACCACTTCCTTAGGATGTTCATTTTATTTTAACAAACAAATCCATTTTTTTAATTGTGCATTTGTGTTATGTAAAGCACTACAAAATATTGATGGTGATTTCTCAGCAACTTTCTCTAAGAGGTGTTAGCCATTCACATTGTGATGCTAGTTTTTATGCCCAAGGTCCTATGGGTATTATAGTGGAGGCCTTTCACCCTAGATAGAAGTTGTAGTCAATGAAGATTACAGATAAATACAAACAATCTAAAACTACTCACAAATAAATCACAAAATTAAGTTTGGAAAAATTATAATGATAATAAAAACCAGGAAAAATGGTTCACACTTTGACACTATTAGAGACATCCACTTCAGGGGCAGCAATAGTTTAAGGAAATCAAGTAACATAATTAATTTTCAAACCATGCAAGGTGACAGTGTTAGTTATTCCAATACAAATTAAGGAACCGTTGCATTAAAAACCGCTAAGATATACATAATATGACAAGGGCATTAGGGCTGGCTCTTTTGATATTTATATTGAAATAATGTGCATACAGTGTCTATTATACCTTAAAAATATATATATTAATGAAATTATAATTTAAATATGCTTAAAAACAACCTATGAAGCTACCCAAAACCAACACCAATTTCCTCAGAAATGAGCTCTAAGGGCTAAGTTACAGCACTTATCCCAGTAGTCCCTATGCCAAATGAGTAAAATCCAGGGTCATGCTGTCCAGCAAATGAAACATAGAAGCGAGACAACGCAGAGCTTCTAGAACCACCAAACAAAGCAAGTGCACCAGCAAGCACCACATTTGAGCTATGGACAGATTGATTTTGCCTAAGAAACCGAACAAAACCCCAAGACAATGGACTATAAATAAAAGTTCAATGATAAGTTTTAGGTCAAATCTGAACTAGAAAGAAAATAAGTATTACCTCATGCACTTACCATTGGGAGTGGGAAAAATGACTTTCTCTAGGGCGAAGAGCCTCTAGTATAATACCCATAGGACCTTGTGCATAAAAAATAGCATCATAATATGAAGAGCTAACACCTCTTAGAGAAAGTTTCTTAGAAATCACCATCAATAATTTGTAGTGCCTTACATAGCACAAAATGCACAACTAAAAAATGGATTTGTTTGTTGAAATAAAATGAACATCCAAGGGAAGTGATATTAGCTGATAGTTGATCAACATTCTATGATGTTTTTTAGTATTCCACCAAATCAAGAACTAAACCAATATCCAAGGTAACCCATGGACCTCTCATTAGGATGCAAAAATAGTTCAACAATAAAAGAGAAGGTGTGTTAGGAAGAGAAAGGAACACTCAGCATACTAGTGATATTACTCCAGTATGAGAAATTCACCTGGTGTTTTGTAAAATCTGGAACTTGACAACGATGATAATATTTTTCTTTGGAACTTAACAAAAGTTTATCAAATGCATAAGTTAAGCACTTTTTAGTTAAGGGGAGACGGGAGCAAAGAGACATACCTTCTGCGTCGCAGCTTGTTCATCCGCTTCACAAGCGAGATCAAGGTTGTCGTTTAGGACAAAAGGTACATCTTACACTAGAAGTTCATCAGAAAAGTTTGAACCCAGAAATGAATTCCTAAGCTTATTTGACATTGAGGTATGAAGAGGTTCCTTGCAATGTGAAAATAAGAGCCATAAGAACATTAAAAAAACTTAGAAGAAATTTAATGATCCATAACTACTTTTTAATCCACACTAAATATTAAATAAAAAATAATCAATCCAAAAATAAATTCAAGGACTGACGTGGAACCTTGCACGTCATATGAGCTAGATAAGCTACCATCAATAGTAAACTTACCCAGCCAACGACCAAGATTTTTAAACTAAGAACACTCTTTTGAGCTAGATTTTATCAGATCAGATCTTAAAACAACCTGGCTTTTATAATTAATACATTAATATTAAAAAGTAAAAAATTAAAATCTTATTAAAATATTCAACATCTTTTGTGCAACTATTTGGGTCTTGTCAAGTACATCTGTCATGGACAATGAGGGTTTTCTAGTTGCACTTCCTAAGTGCTCTATTCTCAAAAGCTGTTGTTGGTGTTTGTCTAAGGTTTAAACAAGGTTTGAAGAGGTTCAGCATCAGGCCTTGGCGCCTCAGCACACTAAGTGTGCGCCTCAACGCACAGCATGTACAAAGGGTTCAACATCAGGTCACACCGCGGCACAGCCTTCCCAGGCCGCAGCACCCAATAAGGAGGAGACTTGGAGGAGGTGTGCACCGCGGCTCAACCTCCCCCAGAAGATGAAGAATGTGTGCCCTGTTTTGGGTCGTGGCCTACCCTATTCTAGGCCATGGCGCCAGGCACACTTGTACATGGTTTTTAAGCCTTCTTGAATGGTGCGTAAGGCATGTTCAAAATGCACAGGATCACTAAGGATTGATGAAGGGCTATAGTTGATTGGTCCTCAAGATCTAAGGGTGGATATTAACCTTCAAGATTGGTCAAGAAGTTGGTGCACTATATAAAGGGTCACCTAGCTTCATTCTCAGCACAATTCATACATAGTACATACAAGTGATCATCATACAAGAGAATTCAAGTGCAAGTATGAGAGTGCAAAGACACAAAACATAGGAAAGGCACTAGAATAGATCTCAAAAGAGAGGCTGGTTGTAAAGAGAGAGTAGCATAGATTGGGTAGAGGGCTTTGTAATAGTTCTTATCACTTTCTTCCTTCTCTTTTTTGGTTCTTCAAGAACTTGTGATTCTTGAAGGGGTGTTGCTGTAACTTGTAAGAACTCATTGATTTAGTGCAGAGAGTTCGGAGAAACTCACGGGGACGTAGGCTATTGTCGAACCTCGATAACAAATTGCTTTTCTTTTTTCTTTTATTTGATTTATGTTTATGTTCTGATCATTACAAGTCATTCTAGACTTAGGTGTTTGGAAGATCACCTCCTGGGCATCTTGAGGGTGATTTCCCAACAGTGGTATCAGAGCTGTGGTCCAAGAACAGTGTGTATCGGAACTGGAATAGAAGGTATCAAAGCAAGACTCAAAGAATCAAAGGCCAACTTCTTGGGTGATTTAAGAATGGTGTAAAGATCAAGATCTGATCGTGTTCTTGAGGGTGATTCAAGAACGGTATTAAGATCAATCCTCAATCATGTTCTTGAGGTTTTAAAGAAGTTTGGGAAAGCAATTGCGGGTGCTGCATAAATCTAGGATTTTTTTTCGCAAGATGGTTTCAAATTTCATTGTTGAGAAGTTTGATGGAAAGGGAGACTTTGCCCTTTAGAAGCGAAAGATCAAGGCTGTTCTTATACAACAGAAGGTGGACTTGGCTATTGGAGAAGATGATGCTTTTCCAACAAGTATCATGGAGGACCAGCGGATTGAGATGAAGAAGATGGCATACAGCACCATTTTCTTGCACATGTTAGATAGCGTGACAAGGGAGTGCGAAGACTCAGAAGATCCTGCTGTTATATGGAAGAAGCTAGATGAGTTGTTTCTTACCAAAACTCTCCCTAATAAGATTTATCTTCTTAAAAGAATCTTTACTTTTAAAATGGATCCTAATCAAGAGTTGCAAGATAATCTTGATGTGTTTAATAAGCTAGTTCAAGATTTGAATAGTTGTAGCATAACATTCCCGGATGAACAATTGGCTATTATTTTGTGAATTCTCTTCCTGATTGTTTTGATAATTTGATTAATGCAATTGAATATGGAAGAGACACTTTAACCAAGGATATTGTGATCAATGCCATAAGGGCTCATAATTTCAAAGCCAAGATGAAGGAAACATTAAGTGGAGAAGGGATGTTCATTAGAGGAAGGCCAGCAACACAGAATGGCAGTAGCATTCATGGTAACTACCGGGAGAAATCAAGAGGTAGGGGGCAGAGCCATAGGAGATCTCATTCCAAACTGAGATTTGGAGGAAATAGATGCTTTACTGTAACAAGGAGGGACATTTCAGGAAAGATTGCAAGAAGAAGAGATATGGGATAAGAGAGGAAGAATCCATACCAACAATAGAGAGGATTCGGTTGCCAAAGGAGAACAACAAGATGATGTTCATGTTGTGTGCTCAAATGTGAGCAGGAGGCAAGGCAGCGAGAAATGGATTATGGATTTCGGGTGAACTTATCACATATGCCCTCACAAGGATTGGTTCAAGAATTTCAAAGAAATCAATGATGGAAAGGTTTTCTTGGGGAATGACACTTCTTGCTAAGTGAGGGGGATAGGAGACATCCAGTTGCGGATGTTCGATGGAGTCACAAAGATGCTGCAGAATGTGAGGTATCTTCCGGATTTGAAAAGGAATTTGATCTCATTGGGGTAGCTGGATTCCATGAGGTATACATACAAGGCAGAGGAAGGAAAGATCAAGGTAACCAAGAGATTTTTGATAGTGATCAAAGCAGCAATAAAGGATGGACTCTATGAGATGATCGGAGAGACCAAAATCAAGGATCAAGCAGCAAGCTTGATGGCTGAGATGGATAGGGCAGCCCTTTGGCACACTCGCTTGGGATATATAAGCAAAAAGGGCCTGCAAGTTCTCAGTAAGAATGGTCTGCTTGGTGGTGACAAAGTAGAGAAATTGGATTTATACGAGTGTTACGTTCATGGGAAGCAACAACGGGTCAACTTCAACAACGGAGTGCACAAGTCTAAGGTCATTCTTGACTACATTCATTCAGACCTTTAGGGACCAGCAAGTACACCAACATAGGGAGGTAACTTTTACTTTCTGTCTTTACTTGATGATTATTCAAGAAAGGTTTGGTTTTATTTGCTTAAAAATAAATTAGATGCTTTAAATAAATTTGTGGTGTAGAAAAAGTTGCTAGAGACTCAAACGGGTAGGGTAGTTAAGGCTTTACGAAACGATAATGGCTTAGAATTTTGCAATAAGGATTTTGATAAATTTTGTGAATTAAATGGCATTCTAAGACATAGAACGATTGTGAAAACCCCTCAGCAAAATGGAGTTGCTGAGAGGATGAATAGGACCCTTATGGAAAAGGTTAGGTGCATGTTAATTGGGTCCGGTTTACCAAAATAGTTTTCGGGGGAAGCTGTGTCTACTGCTGCATATTTGGTTAATAGATCACCCTCTAGGGCTTTAGACCTTAAGATTCCCATGGAGATGTGGAGTGGGAAACCCCCTGAGTTGAACAACCTTAGGACTTTTAGGTATGTTACATTTGCACATCAAAAGGATGATAAACTTAACCCAAGGTCTAGAAAATGTGTGTTTCTAGGGTATGTTGATGGGGTTAAGGGGTATAGGTTGTAGTCCTTAGAACCAAAAGGAATGAAACTCATAATAAGTAGGGATGTTATTTTTAATGAATTGTTATTTCCCTATTTGGAGAAAACTAACCCTGTAGGAGCTAGTGACCAAACCAGCCCGGAATTTGTGAAGCATAGCATCAAGGAGAATTCAGTTTAGGAAAAGCAGGGAAGGCAAGAGGGTTCAGACCAGGTAGAGCCCATTGATGAAGACCAAGCTTAGGACACTCAAGAGGAGGCTGAACTAGAAGGAGTTGATGCAGTAAGTCAGAATGACTACCAGCTCACAAGGGACTGGGGAAGGAGGGTGGTTATACCACCTTTGAGATATGGGTTTGTGGATGCTAATGTAGCAGCTCCTTATTCAAAAGGAGGAACGATTGAACCAGAAACTTACATTGATGCCATGGAATGTAAGGAGTCGTCAAAGTGTCAGCTAGCTATGGAGGAAGAAATGGATTCTTTGAGGAAGAACAACTCTTAGGAATTGGTGCCCAAACCAGAAAAATAGAGAGTTGTGGATTGTAGGTGGATCTACAAGATCAAATAAGGGAATCCTCCAGGGGATGAAGTCCGGTATAAAGCTAGGTTGGTGGCAAAGGGGTTCACACAAAGAGAATGCATAGATTTCATCGAAATATTATCACCGGTTGTGAAATACAAAATGATACAGATAATATTAGCAATGGTGGTCCAATTTGATTGGGAGATCGAGCAAATGGATGTGAAGACAGCGTTCTTGCATGGAGAGCTTGACAAGACCATCTACATGAGGTAACCCGAAGACTATGAGGAAGGAAGGCAGGGACAGTTGGTGTGCCAATTGAAGAAATCTCTCTATGGCCTGAAGCAATCACCTCGACAATGGAACAAGAGGTTTGATTCTTTTGTAACTAGCTTGGGTTTCATGAGGAGCTACTATGATTCATGCTTGTACTATAAGGGGCACAAGGTGGAGGAAGTGGTGATCATCTGTATCTATGTTGATAATATGTTGCTGGTTGGGAGCCGCATGGAGAGGATAGGAGAATTGAAGTCTCAACTCAGTGAGGAGTTTGAGATGAAGGATCTTGGCCATGCATAGAAGATCCTTGGGATGAATATAATCCAGGAAAGGGAGAGAAACAGATTGAAGATTTCTCAGACTTCCTACATAAAGAAGATGGTATCTAAGTTCTCTATGAAAGATAGCAAATTAGTGAAGGTTCACCTTGCTGGTCATTTCAAGTTCTCTAGCGATCAATGTCCGAGATCAGAGACAGAGAAGAAGGAAATGGAAAAGGTTCCTTACTCTAATGCAGTTGGTTCAGTTATGTTCACCATGGTAAGCACTAGACCAGACATTACTCATGCAATAAGTGTTCTCAACAAGTTTATGAGTAATCTCGGAAAGGAGTATTGGCTTGGGATGAAGTGGTTGCTAAGGTACTTGAAGGGAAGCCCAGAAGTAGGGCTAGTTTATAAGAAGAGGGGTAAGCCCATCTATCTTGAGGGTTATGCGGATTCGGACTATGGAGCAGACTGGGATAAAAGAAGATCGGTCACCTCCTACTTCTTCAACTTAAACGGATGTTGTATAAATTGGAAGGCTCAGTTACAGCCAATGATAGCACTCTCAACAACCAAGGCCGAGTACATAGCTGCAACGGAAGCCATTAAGGAGGCTATGTGGTGCAAAGGGTTATTGGAAGAGTTGAAGGTCCTGAAAGAGCAGGTGGTGGTGCATTCGGATAGCCAAAGTGTTTTGCATTTGTGTAAGAATCCGGTGTTCCATGAGAGGACAAAGCACATGGATGTTCGATACCATTTCATTCTGGAAAATGTAACGGAATGATGCATTCATGTGGACAAGGTAGCCACAGAAGAAAATTTTGCAGATTTAGGCACCAAGGTTCTACCTCTAAGTAAGTTCAATCATTGCCTTGGACTTCTTAGGATTAGAGCCGGTTGAATGATGACTCAAGATGAGTTTGGAACCTGAGTTCTCTGCACAATGGGTTCTGGTTTAATCACTTAGACAAAGGTAGAGATTGTTGGTGTTTGTCTAAGGTTTAAACAAGGTTTGAAGAGGTTCAGCATCAAGCCTTGGCGCCTCAGCACACTAAGTGTGTGCCTCAGCGCACAGCATGTACAAAGGGTTCACCATCAGGTCACACTACAGCACAGCCTTCCCAGGCCGCGATGCCCAGTAAGCAGGAGACCTGGAGGAGGTGTGCATCATGGCTCAGCCTCCCCCAGGCCGCGGTGCCTAGAAGATGAAGAATGTGTGTCCTGCCCTAGGCCGCGGCCTGCCCTGTCTGGGCCGTGGCGCCAAGCACACTTGTACATGGTTTTTAAGCCTTCTTGAATGGTGCGTGAGGCATGTTCAAAATGCACAGGATCACTAAGGATTGATGAAGAGCTATGGTTGATTGGTCCTCAAGATCTAAAGGTGGATATTGACTTTCAAGATTGGTCAAGAAGTTGGTGCACTGTATAAAGGGTCACCTAACTTCAATCTCAACATAATTCATACACAATACATACAAATGATCATCATACAAGAGAATTCAAGTGCAAGTGTGAGAGTGCAAAGACACAAAACACAAGAGAGGCACTAGAATAGATCTCAAAAGAGAGGCTGGTTGTAAAGAGAGAGTAGCATAGATTGGGTAGAGGGCTTTGTATTAGTTCTTATCACTTTCTTTCATCTCTTCTTTGGTTCTTCAAGAACTTGTGATTCTTAAAGGGGTGTTGCTGTAACTTGTAAGAACTCATTGATTTAGTGCAGAGAGTTCAGAGGAACTCACGGGGACATAGGCTATTGCCGAATCTCGATAACAAATTGCTTGTCTTCTTTCTTTTCTTTGATTTCTGTTTCTGTTCTGATCATTACAAGTTATTCTAGACTTGGGTGTTTAGAAGATCACCTCTTGGGCATCTTGAGGATGATTTCCCAACAGCTGCGCTACAGTCAATGACAGTGCAGGAGTTCCTAATTCATTTACCAAATCAAGATTATATATCAGTACAAACAATCTAACAACAGACACAAATGAATCACAAAATTAAGTTTTAAAAAATTATAATGATAATAAAAACCAAGAAAAATGGTCCTCACTTTGACACCATTAGTGGTTCCCTCTTCAAGGGCAGCAACTGTTTGAGGATATGAAGCAATAAAATTAATTTTCAAACCATTCAAGGTGATAGTGTTGGTTGTTCCGATAAAAATGGAGGAACTGCTGCATAAAAAATTGGTAAAATATACATAACATGACAATGAAAAGTAGAGCTGAGCATAGGTCGGCTTGGATTGGGTTATCTTAAAATTTCAACCCAACCCATTCATACCGGGTTGGAAAAATCTCAACCCAACCCATCCAACCTTAACTCAACCCGACCCATTCTAATCAGTTTGGGTCGGTTTGGGTCACTGGGTTGATATATTTTTTTTACTGAATAATTAAACCATACATATTACATAACAAAAAAATATTCTATTAAATCCAAAACTAAATTCATTCATATTATAAGTAAAATATATGTGCATGATAGCACAATAATTATTTGATAACATTGAAAAGAGAACAATTGTCTTATGGACTACAATGGTTGTAGGCTATGCTAAATTTGATTTTTTGGATACTGCTAAGAAGTTTTTTAATGACATGCGAAGGAAATATGTTGTGCCATGGAATGCCATAATTGGAAGCTACGTTGAAGCCAAACTTGGTAAGGATGCTTTGGCATTGTTTTATGAAATGCAAGTGAGTAATATAAAGCCTGATGAAGTGACCATGGTCAATTGCTTATCTGCATGCTCACAACCTGAAGCCTTTGATGTTAGAATATCGATTCATCGTTATGTTGAAAAATATAATCTTCATCTGAATGTTGCGCTAAGAACTGCTTTAGTTGACATGAATTTAACTTACTGCAGAAGACTATTCAATTACGAAGGAAATATGGATTTCTGGACAGTTTCTAATAATATATTTTAGTAACTCAACATTTGTTGGCCGTGCTAGTGCTTTCTCACTAATCAGTCTAATTTTTGGACTATGATTTAATGCACTTGGAAGCGACATAAAGGTTCTTAAATTGTCACAGAGAGGCAAATTGAATGGTTCAATAATGTTTGCATGAAAGGCTTCCAGCAAGTTGGTATTACTAAGCCTTATCATGCATTCAACATTTCTTCCATCAACATTATGGTATATCTATTTGGAATAAAAGTTTATTTGCATACATTGATCTCTACTGGAATCTTGTAAGTTAGAGTGTTAATTTTTATGTTTATTTTATAGTTACAACGGTACAAAAAGTCAAAATTTTGTTAGCATAAGTTAATTATACATCAATTTATTCTGATTGAAGTTATGCTTAAGAATAATTATGAAAACTATTTCATAACTCAAAATCAATATTTGTTTCTAGTGTAAATATTTGAAACTAAAATCTGGATAATTGGAAAGTATGAGACTTGTTTGGACATTGGAGTATCTGCTACATATAATTTTACACACTAGTAGTAATTAGAATAGACATTTTATGATTATATATTTTACAATTATACTATAATTATTTATACACTATTTTATATTCAATAAATATAAAATATATAATTATATATTTGATCGGGTTACCAGTTTAGGTCGGGTTAAAAATTTTGAACCCATGACCTAACCCAACCCACCAGGTTCAAAATATTTTCAACTCAACTCAACCCAATCTCTAAAAAGACACAACCTAACCCAACCCATTATATCGGTTTGAGTCGGGTTCGTGGGTCAACCGAGTTCCATGCTCACCCCTAATGAAAAGGGCACTAGGGTTGGCTCCTTTGATATTTATATTAAAATAATGTGCATAAAATGTTTATTGTACCCTAAAAATATATACTAATAAAATTATAATTTAAATATGCTTAAAAACAACCTATTAAACTGCCCAAAACTAGGACCTATTTCCTAAAAAATGAGCTATAAGGGCTGAGTTACAGTACTTATCCCAATAGTCCCATCTTAGATTAGCAAAATCTAGGGTTAAGCGGCATCAAATGAAACATAGACACGAGACAACACAGAGCTTCGAGAACCACCAGACAAATCAGGTGAACCAATAGGCACCACATCTGAGCTATGGACAAATAGATTTTGACTAGGAAACCGAACAGAACCCTAGGACAATGGAATATAAGTAAAAGTTCAATGATAAATTTTAATTCAAATCTGCACTAGAAAGAAAATAAGTGTTGAAAAAAAGAAAATTTTGGAGAAGAAAATCGTATATATTGATTAAACGAAAATAATACAATCGACCTAATATATATAAACTTATGGTTACTAATTGTAATAGGAATATGACACAACAATTAGATAAGACAAAATAGTCAATTGTGACAATGAGGTGCTTTCTCTACCTTGGGGATCCGGTTAAAGGGCCGACGATATCCATTCCCCACATTGCAAAGGGAAATGGACTGGTGATCAAGGTTAGGAGATTAGTTGGTCTCTCGGGAATAGAAGCATAGTGCTGACAGTTTTTGCATTTTTTTTACCATTTCTATTGCGTTATGTTGCATCTTCTGCAAATAATATCCGTAACAGAGTATTTTGAAGGCTAAGGCTCGATTTCTGAGGTGATTGCCATATATACCCTCATGGAAATTTTGGAGGGAATAGTTTGCTTTAGTAGGTCCGAGACACTTAAGTTAAGAGGTAATGAGACCTTTTTTGTACAGTTATCCATTCATGATGGCGTATTGTGAGGCACAGGAGATAAGCTTTTTAGCTTTAGTCTTCTGATCGGAGAGTCTACCATCTTTCAAATATTGGAGGATCAGGTCTATCCACGTATGTTTTTCAGCTACCGGGAGAGTAAGCACCTCATCGATGCTCAGAGCAGAAGGGGTCTCAAGTTGGAACCTTTTGAAAGTTGTCGCAAGCTCGTGAGCTTTTTCAAGGTATTGGGTGATCTTTGCAATTCTAGCCTTATATTCTCTAGTCATCTGATTTACCATCAATTATGAATCACTGTAAGTTTCTAGAGCTTCAGCGACCAGTGCTTTAGCTAGCTTCATCCCGGCGAGTAATGCTTCGTACTCGGCCTCATTGTTAAAGGCTTTGAACCCGAATCTCAGGGCATACTCTATTGTGAACCTTTCAAGATTGCTGAGGATGAGCCCAACCCCACTATCGATACTCTTGGAGGAACTATCTACATAGAATGTCCAGCTTGGAGTTCGTTCAGCTACCTCGGTGTTGGCTTTTTAGATGGGATTTCGAGGAGTGTCATCTCTACTATAAAGTCTGCTAAAGCCTGGGCTTTGATGGTTGTTTAAGGCCTGCATCAGATGTCAAATTCCCCAAGCTCAATAGACCATTTTACCATTCTTTCAGAGATATCTGGTTTATGGAGTACCTACATTAGAAGTTGATCTATTAGGAGAATAATTGTATTCGCTTAGAAATATCGTTAGAGCTTACGGGCTGAGATTGAGAGAGCATATGTACTCTTCTTGATGGTGGAGGTACCAGACTTCGGCATTATGGAGAATCTTACTGATATAATACACAGGTTTTTGAACACCCATATCCTCCCAGACTAGGGCAGAGGCCACTACGTCCTGACCTGCCGAGAGATAGAGGAAGAGTTCTTCTCTAGCGATGGGCTTGGTTAGAAGTGGTAGCGAACTCAAGTACTCCTTTAGTTCTTCAAAAGCTTTCCGAAAATCCTCGATCCAGGTAAAATCCTTAGCCTTCTTGATGGTCTTAAAGAATGTCAGACATTTTTCCGCGAACTTTGACATAAAACGGTTAAGTGCCGCTATACGTCGAGTTAGTCTCTGCACTTCTTTCACAGTTCGAGAAGGAGTCATGTCTAAAATGGCCTCGATCTTCTTGGGATTAGCCTTTATTCCTAGTTGAGTGACCATAAAACCTATGAACTTTCCAGCGGTGACTACGAAGGTGCATTTGGTTGGATTCAGCCTTATTTGATATTGTCAGAGTATTCCGAAGGCTTCCTCTAGGTTGGATTCATAATACTTGGCCATGATACATTTCACCAACATGTTATCCACATAAATCTCCATACTTATCCCAATCTGCTCTTGGAAGACTTTGTTTACTAGCCTCCGATAGGTGGCCCCGACATTCTTGAGTCTGAAGGGCATCACCTTATAGCAATATAACCCCCGATCGATGACGAATGCTGCTTTAGCTTAATCAGGCTCATGCATAAAGATCTGATTGTACCATGAATAGGCATCCATAAAACTGAGTAGTACATGCTCGGAAGTGGCGTCTACAAGCTATTTATCCGCGAGAGGGTGACACTATCTTTTGAGCAGGCTTTATTTAAGTTTGTGAAATCGATGCAGATCCGTCACTTACTATTGGGTTTCTTGACCATGACCACATTAGAGACCCATTTCGGGTAATCTGCATCCCGAATAAAATCGACTATAAAAAGCTTGTCTACTTCAGTTTTGATGTCGCTCTATTATTCTGGGGCGAAAAACCTCTTCTTCTAAATGACCAGCTTGTGGTTTGAATCCACGTTTAGTCAGTGCACTATGACGTCGAGATTGATCCCAAGCATGTTTAAGGTAAACCAAGCGAACTATTCTTGGTTCCTTCGGATGAGGGAGATTAGTGATTCTCTAAGGTCTTCAGGGAGTTTGGACCTGATCTAACTCCTCGGAGCTTTGATCTCATCTTGAAAATCCCTTATTTATAGAGACAGGGCTTCAACCTTCTTCCCTCATCTCACATAATTCAAGTAGCAAAATCTAGAGTCTTGCTGGTTTTCTTTGACTTTCCTTGTTCCTTGTTCTGTGGGGAACTTCGCCTTTAGATGATAGGTGAATATGATTTCTCTTAACTCGTTGAGCATTGGTCTACCGAGAATCACATTATATGATGACTGCCACTTGACCACCAGGAAAATAATCTACACAATGGTGGTCTGTGGGGTTATTCCTACTATAACTATGATGACTATGCTTTCTTCGGTGAACATTGGTGCCCCTTAGAAGCCATACAGAGAAGAGAAGACAGGCTTTAACTGATTTTCTTTCAACGGCATCTTCCAGAAGGTGTTATAAAAAAAAATCTATTGAACTCCCATTGTCTACTAGGATTCGTTTGGCATCATGATTGGCGATGAGGAGAGTGACTACTATGGCATCATCATGTGGGACTTGTATTCCTTCCAGATCCTCGTCAGTAAAGGATATTATCTTACTTGTCTTGACTCATTTGTGGGGTCTGTTGACCAAGGCTATCGATTGGGCCTTCTTGCTTGACCGGACTATCCTCCAGTTGTCGGTCCTCCGAAGATTGTTTAGATAGTTCCTGTAAACGCGAGGTCTGGATTTTTTTGATTGCATTCCCTTTGATCTAGTCTAGGACTATCCTAGGGGCTCAAAGATCTTGATGGTCACATTCAGATTGCTCGCCATTCCGTTTGTATGGGTGTTTCAGATTTCTCTTGGAGTGATTTTCATCCTCTTAAATCTCTTGGGGCCTAGTGAACTCCTTTAGATACCCTCTGTTCATAAGGGATTTAATTTGTTGCTTGAGAGCATGGAACTCCTTGATTTCATGACCATGGTTCCTATGGAACCGACACCACTTGTTTCAGTTCCCACTATAGTGGAATGGTTTTCGAGGCCAGTGAAAGATCTCTTTGCCTGGGAGTTGCATCAAGATGTTTGTTTTTGAAGAGTTTATAAGGGGTAAAGTTCCCAAAGCTTGTGGCAGTGTTCATTATATTATCATGGCGAGGTTTTTTGGTTGAGCCATCTCGTGCCTCGCCGTAGTCTTTCTTTTTCTTCTCGGCTCCTTTTTCTCTTTCTCTTCAGAAGGCTTGGTCATCCTCGACAAGTATATATTCCTCGGCACTAGCCAGGATTTCGCTCATATCTTTAGGAGGGCGCTGTATTAGTTTTTGGTTGAAGGCTCTAGATCTAAGTCTGTTCTTTAATGCTAAAATATGCACAACCGGATCAAGATTAAGGATCTCTTATGCCACGACTTTAAAGCGCGAGAAAAACTCTCGAAATCTTTCTCCCTTGCACTGAATGATGTTGAAGAGGGCCTCAGAGGTTTTTCGAGGAACCTTGCTATTAAAGAAGTGCGCTGTGAAAGCTTGGTTGGGCTCCTTAAAGGATCTGATGCTGTAGGGTTTGAGGTGTGAATACCAACTGGCGGCCTTTTCAAGAGTTAGGGGAAAAGCTCAGCATATGATTACGTCTAGGTGACAATGCAGCATCATGGTGGTTTTGTAGAGTTGCAAGTGATCTATAGGGTCACTGGAGCCATCATAGGCTTTGATGAGCAGTATTCAAAAGTTCGGAGGAAGAAAGGCCTCAAGGATCTCTTAGTTGAAGGGTGGATCCTGGGTATTCAACTCATCCATAATGTTGTTGTTTCTGTCTTTGAAAGCTTCATTTATTTTCTCCTCTATTTTTTTTAACCTTTTGTCTAAGTGGGTACAAGTGTTGTTTTTAGAGGGGGAGAAACCCTTGGATCTAGTTACTCGAGACCGTCTGGAAGTGGAATTATCCTAGGATCCAGTTATACAAGGAAGAGAGGATTCGGCGGTAGAGCGGCTAATGGATGACTTCCTGTGACTGGTTTGATTTTTTTGTCTAGAGTTTTGGCATGAGGATAGAGATTAAGGAATATAAGTTCTTCCTTGAACTTTAGTAGCCAAGTTGGTAATGAGGCAGGAGAGTTCCAAGAGCTATTCTTGAATTACAAGAATGATAGGATACAGTTGAGGAGATGCTCATTGGTTCTCCTGAGGATCATTTTCTACCGACTCGTGACAAGGAGGTTGCATGTGCCTGGTCTTCTTAGCAAGAGATCCAGGTGGATTTTGAGTAGGGGCGACATGTTTGGAGATAGTGGGGAATCGCAAACTGGACTGCTAGCTATGGGCCCACGTTTGTGCAGCTGCAATGCTTTTTTCGGCTACGCCCTTGGTGGTGTTTTTGGTGGTATTTTTGGGTGGTATGGCAACATACGAGTTCTTATAGTTTTTCTTCGCTTTTTTAGGAAAGTAAAATATTGTGGTTTCCCACGGACGGTGCCAATCTGTTGATGCTGGAAATCTGCCAAGGGTGAATGCAATTGGTGGGTTGAATCTATACACACGAGACAAAGAGAAGAATCTAAAGCTCACTAGAGGGCAAGGGCATGGGGCCTCCGAAGACTCTCTGATGCCTAAGTTAGCCTTAGGGTTTTTGAGAGAAATGAAGAGAGAAAAAATTATTCTAAGGCCACGAAATAGTGAGTGTGAATGATTACCTTGTGAACATGAGAGCCCTTTATATAGTTAGATGGAGTAGGTTCTAGAAATCTGTTTATCTTTTTGGGTGCTGATGAAACATGGTCATCATTTTGGTGCTAAGGACGTGATCCTTAAAGTTCGCTAAAAGGTAGTTTTGTGAGGAATCTTTCAAAGACAGTGGCGCTATAACAGCATTACGGTGAGATTACCATCAAACCCCTTACCAAGTGTCAATTCTCGGTTGCTTGATCTGTATGATCGTTAAATGTAATTTTTATCCACATTGGTTGCCACGTATCATTATATTACTAGAGAGTCAATTTTTCCCTACATCAGAGCCATACGTGATTTGTTTTAATATTTAGAATAAAAATAAGTGTCTAAACTGACCGACTTGGAACCCAAGCAATCTAAGACCCAAGACGCGAGTGACCCATGAATCGAGCAACTTGTGCCCGAACGACCTGTGAATTGAGTGATACGTGACTCGAGCAACCCGTGGCTCGATCGACTCATAATTTGAACAACTTGTGACCTAAACGTCCTATGACCCAAGCATCCCATCACATGAACAATCTGTGAGCCTAGCATCCTGTAACATAAACAACCTATGAACCAAGTGACCCAAGGCGAGAAATCTGGGGCCCAAGCAACCCGTGAATCGAACGATGTGCAACCCAAGCGACTCGTGACCCAAATGATTAAAAATCCAAGCAACTTGTGATACAATGATCCAAAACCTGAACGACCCATATATATATCTGTGTGTGTGTGTGTGTTATGAGTATAAATATTTTTTTGAAGAAAAAAAATCAACAAGTGTTAAATTTTTATATAGTTTGATGAGTGGGTTGAATGTTATTCAGGTTTGGGTTGGATATAAGTTGTGTCATCTATAAAAAAATGTGTTATAAATGGGTTAATAGGTAATGATTAACCCAAACCATTTATGACTTACCTATACCCACCCATTTGCCACTCCTACTAGGTGTCACAATAAGAATAAAAGAGACTGTATGTTTAGTTGTGAAAAATGTTTCATCTCCATTTTTCAAAAACAATTTATTCAACAATTTGCATATCCTTGACATAATTTGGGAAACAATACCTTATTTCCAACATAATATTAGAATATCTGGGAAACTTTTTTTTTATTTCCTCTCTTTTTTAATATTATGTTGGAAAGAGAAGTATTATTTTCCAAATTCCTCTTTCCAACATAATATTAAAAAAGTTGGGAAACAACTTTGTTTTTTAACCTTTTCCAATATTAAGTTGGAAAGAAATTGTTGTTTTTCAAATTATATTAAGAACGTGAAAAATGATGAGGAAAGTATTATAGAACATGGAAATAAAAAATGAAAAATATTTTCTACAATCACAAGTCATAATATAATGAGATATCTAAATGTTTTAATCCTTCAAAAAAAGTGCAAATTTTTAAAATGCAGGGACCGGATTTAATAAAATGGCAACAATAGGATAGTAATATGTAATTTACCCTAAAAGTATAACTCAGGTAAATTACAACGAACCAAAAGATGGGTGTGTGTGGTTCGGTAATAACATAATTTGGTGGAACCTTAACCATAACCAAAATTTTACAAAATTTTGGTTCGGTTTGTATGGAAATTTTGCAACTAACCACAGTTAAAAAAAACAATTTTTTTACCATATCAAGAAAAGTATACTAATTAAAGTATAATATAATTTAAAAGTTAAAATACTACAATCTCATTCAATTCAAATTAAAATTCTTAACACTATTTAATCCACAATGGAGGAAGAGTGGCTTAGTTGGAACTGCTCTGAAATGTGAATGGAAAAGCTCAACGAGACGCGATGGATTTCAAGATGACAACAGTGGATCGAGAACTTTTTGTTCGAATGAAGAGAGTTAGAACAAAGACGCTAGTTGCGTGGGAGCTGAAGAGGATAGAGGAAGAAAAAAAAGGAGAGATTGCGGCTGTGTGGTGAGGTGAATGATGATTGTGAAAAATGATTTAGGATTTAGGATTTTTAGGATTTTTTCTTAACCATATAGATACTAAGCATTTTTATCATTAATCTTGGTCTTAAAACATATCTAATTTATTGTTATAGAAATAAAATTATAATTAAGTATATATATATATATATAATTTTGATATAATCAATTAAATGGTTAACCCACATATTTTAAATATCAATAACGATAATGATAAATATGACAAAAAAAATCTTAATCATAAATTTAATATGGTTAATATTTTTTTTAGTTCAGTTATAAAATGGTTTAGTAGCTTTAGACATATATTTTTTGCCATGGACTTAGACAAAGAGGAAGAAAGTATTTGAAAATTAGATAGAAAGAGAATGAGAAGAGAATTGGGAAGGAGGGTGATTTGTGGGATGACTCCGCCTTCGACAATGCCATATCCAAGTACAAGGTTATACACACACACACACACACACACATACATATATATATATATATATATATATATGTATGTGTGTGTGTGTGTGTGTGTGTGTGTGTGTTGGCTTTGAATACAACTTATAATGAGATTGAAGAGATTTGAATTGCTCTCACCTTATATTAAACTATGGTAGTGGATTTGTGCAGTTATATTTACTTGCGTAAACATGTAAAGGAATGTAATATTTGCTATGCATTATTCGCATTCATTTACCTGCTCAAGGTCCCTTCGATATTGCTTTGAAGTCGAGGCAAAGCTACTTGACTCACTGGAGCTCTTCAGTTTTCCAGCTACATGATGGACACGATAAATAAAGTGATTTAGAATTGAATAAACTAATGACAAGTTGGATTTAGTCAAATTGTGAAAATGAGAGATTTACAATTGGGCCTGCAGATTTGTGAAAACTATGATCTAGTTATGTTGCTTAGGACAAAATGTTTGATTAACAAAAGATACATTGATAGTTTAAACACAAGAAAGGTATTCTTTCAAACTAATCAAAATATGGAACATGGAAACAAATTTTTATCACAAATTTTTTTTTTAGTGTTTTTATGTGCTTTCATCCTGAATTCTGTTTTTAATTAGTTTTCACAATTTTTGTTGAAATCAGCTTAACATGTTCTGACAAATGAGTTTTCTTCTCATATACGTTGTGCAGATAACGCATGGCAAGAAAAACAGTAACAGCTCCACCGAATGAGGAAATGTCATCAGCAGCACTGAAGAAAATGTCACTACTAATGCTAATGAAAGTACTGTGGCTATAAGGTAAGCATATAACTTGGTTGAAGCCTTTTTTGTCTCATCTCGGTTTTCTTTTAGGGATAAAGGACTCTTGTATGTGTGGACACTGCCTCGTCATCTGGCCTCATGACTTGAAATGCCTTTGGACATCTCGTTTCTCAAAATTAACCAAAGGGCATTATTTTCCAATATTGTTATAACAGTAGCTAGCTTATTGTAGTTCACAAATACTATTCTTTATTTCTGATGGATCCAAGAGCATTTCTTTTGTTTTAGTGTGGCACTGATTATGGTGAAATTCTCTTCATTTAAGTAAATAAAGGGAACATGCGAGGTTTTTTATGTTTGTGTTGTCCATGCATCTTAAGGCTTGGCAGATTCAAAACTGTACTATTTAATTTCAATAAATGAACTGTACAAAGTTATCTTCTTATTATGCAAATTTGGCTATGAGGCAAAAAGAAAGGGAAAAATTGCAACTGTATGGTCAGGTGAATGACTATAGTGTGTGGTCTAATTTATTGAATATCCTATCTCATTTGGTCTGTTAAGTATCACAAATCTATATGAACATAAGAATGACTATGTCAAGGAGAAAGGATTTGATGCACTATTGACACAAACATGGGATAAGCAGGTATTCTTTTTTCTTGATTAAATCAAAGTCCTTGGAATTTTATCTGATTTATGTGTTGCAAGACCTATGTGTTTATTGTTTTCTTGGATATGAAATTGTCAGTCCTTAAGAACTTGATTGGACACACATTCATTGAGGGGTCTATGGGGATCAAGTCTCTTTATTGTTTCTCCTTTATGCTGTGTGGTAAGAGAGTAAAGTGACAAAAAAAGAGGGAAAGGGAAGAAAAAGAGTAGAAAGTATTTTTTTGCTGTTTGGTTGGAGAGAAAAAAGAAAATTGAGAAGATAGAGGGTTTTTGCCCACAAGTACAAATCAGTCCTTCCAAGTTGAAATGATTAGAAAGTGAAAAGTAAATTGAACTAACTTTTTTATGTCATTTTATCCTTTCCTTTGACTTTTCCGTCCTCTTTACAAAATACATGATAGAAATATCAATATTTTCTTTTCTTCTTGATTTCTTATACTAAACTTTTTCTGAATTTTTCTTTTCCTAACAATCATATAACCTCATTCATGTATATCCTATATTTCCTTTTTTATTTTGTCATTCTTCACATATATGTTCTCATATTAATGAGTGTATGTTAGTAATCCTTTAAATTGATTATAGTAAGTCATGTTACATTAAACTATCCAAAATCTTGATGATTTTGCATCTTGACAGGTATCTTATGGAGCATTCTATCACAAAGAAAAGGCATTGCTAGGCATTCTTCTACAATAGAATGCGGAAGCAAAATGGTTGTCCCGAACTTTCTCCAATGTGGTTTTGACTTCTCAAATGAAGAATTCGATGGATCGCGAAATTCATTCACCAGCTCAAGGTTATTAAACAAACACCTATAGTTTCACATATAGCTGCCTTGACAGTTATTGATGAGAGAGTTTCAGTTTGTACCTCTTGCTTTTGGAAGGTCCCTGTGTCTTTATTATTAATGTGATTTATATAAAATATGGCCCCTGGTTGATAGCAGTGACCAACATTGTTTTATCTGTTAGATTCTTTTCTTTTTCTCCACGTGGCAATTTTTGTTCCTTCTTGCTCCCTGACCCTGGAGAAAAGAGAAAGGGGGTGTTAGCAGGAGGAAAAGCAAATGGCGTTTCTCAACTCTCCTCTTTTCCCATTGTACTTAGGTTGACGAATATTTTGTAAGGTGGTGGAAAAAAGTTGCTCCTGATAGTTTTATTCTATGTTTAATGATTATATTAATGCATTTTTTATTAGAAATATACTAGAAATATTGTTTAGCTTCGATGGAAAATATTAATCTATATTAATCGTCCATTCTATTCTCAAAGAAGACGCATTCATATTTTGGCTAGGGAATTATTAGGTTTTTTCTGGCTATTCCAAGATAGAATAGGGTAAGCACATAATAAGTGGTGGGATTACTTGAAACATATTTGGATATTTGGTTGATAAACTGCACTAAGAGCTTCAAAACCTTGAATTTTAAGCCCTTCTAGAAATCTTTTGCAAATGAGGGTCAGTGACTTTATAGTTGATACAACCTGACAACCAAACCTTGAATTTTAAGCTTTGACTAAAAGTACCCTTATCAACTCCATTCTCATTGATCTAATTCTTTGAACCCCCTCTTATTCATTTTCAAACTTACACAAGCCTGTTCGGAATGGTTTTAAAATCAAACAAATACATTCTACTGTCAAGAAGAGGTATAAATTTAATCATCCATCTAAATGCCTGCTTCCTTGGAACAGAATATGAAGTCTTCCTAACCTCCCAAAGGCTAAAAGTTCATTGTTTTTTCTTTGGTTAATTTCCAAAAGAGCCTTCTTACTACTGAGGTTCTAGCTTCAGGACTGGTTATTGTGAGTTTAATATTACTTACAAGCACACGAGTCGTTTGCAATATAGTGTTGTGCAAGTGCGACGTCGAATCCACAGGGAATTGCGTTGTGAAAATATAATTTTATCTAAACTAAACTTATCTTAACCTAGTTCCGAATTTTGAATTGTATTTTTGCAAAACAAATATAAACTACACTAATTTGATTTAAAAGCTAATAATAAAAATACTAAGGTTTTTGAATCCACCCCACCAAAGTAAAGCATATATCTTCATGTTATATAAAAATAATCTATCAAAACATTCCATGAATCCAACTTTAAACAAATCACAACAAATATCTCAATTAAACCAAAACAATCCAATGTATCCGTTTTAAACAAATCACAAAGGATATCCAATTTAATCAAAAACAATTCGATGTATCCATCAGATGAAACACACAGAATATCCAACAGAACAATTTAAAAACTATCAATTGTAAGAATTTACTCAAACAATTAACCTGAACATTTATATTAAAAAAACATCAGAATTGTATAAACAAATCTGAAAATCTTATGCCAAACAACGGCGAGGCTTCATCTTCAACCTTAGTTGAAGATTTTAGCCGCTCATAATCATGAAACTAAAGTTCACAATAACAGTGCTAAACATTAAACTAAAAAAAGCAGTAAATTAAAACTGACTATACATGGGAGAAATTCCACTCGCTGTTGGGCGGCGCTTCCCCTCGTGGTAGCAAAGCCCTTGGAGATCCACCAAAATGCTAGTAGAAGTCCTCCAAATTGCACCAAAATGGCACTTGGATTGCTTACTAAAGATGAAGTGAATAGGGGCTTATATAGGGAAACATCACAAGTGCAATATGCTTCTAATCCGATGTGGGATACTGCAAATTCCAGCTTTTGATCTTTGACCTTTGTCTACTAAAACTGCCATAACTTTCTCTAGAAAAAATTATTTTATTGATCCATAAAATTTCTCAGAAAATAGACATCGGGATCTTTCCAAGTATATATGGTTCATCTCCTGGTTCTTCCTGAATCAATACAGTTTAATCCTTAAAAATGGTTGATCTGTCACGCTGAAATCATGCACAGCCTGACCTTTGTCTACTAAAACTGTCATAACTTTCTCTAGAAAAATCATTTTTACAAGTTGTAAAATTCACCAAAAAATAGACATCCGGATCTTTCCAAGCATATATGGTACATCCCCTGGTTCTTCCTGCATCAATACAGTGTAATCCTAAAAAATGGCTGATCTGTACGAGCAATTCTGGCAATTTAGTGAAACTCCTTTCCAAGCTTGTAAACCTGTAAAACAACGAAAAACAACTCAAAGTAACAAATTCCTAAGCTAACAAATGTAAATTAAGGGGCAAAAACATGCAATATTTGACACTTATCACTGGTCACACAATTACCACTTTGTGTGCTCTATTAGCAAGGTATGGAGCAAATTACTCCTACTTCTAATGAGTTCTCTTTGTTTCAGGGCATCTTCAGCAAAATTAATACTTAGAAACATATTATAAGTCAGGTCTCTCGAGACATAAAAATATATACAAATGACTTGCTACTTAAGATAAAACCAAAATGTTAATCATAGCTTTCTGCATATATATTATAATCATAAATAGGTTTTATTACTAGTCATAAGTGATTTCTTGAGCGCCTAATTCTGTATTTATATGTGATTTTTTTAGTAGATAATTATGTTATAGTATTTTCTGTGATATTTTATATTGGTAGTACTCATCTCATGATTACCAAACTAGAATGATAGTAATCCTGAAATCGTATGCAATTTAGGTGTTCATACTATTAATTTAGGGGTCGCGATGGGTCAAATAGTATCAAGTTCCGGTCTAGTTGAGTATTTATATTAATGTGTGGACATCCAAATACAAAGAGTTGCAGAAAGATGGTTACTAACGACTCTCAATTAGTAGCGACCATTTGGTTCTCGCCACCAATTCATTTTATTCTAGTAGAAATGGTGAGCGTCACTAAAATTGAAGTCATTTGATCCATCATTTTTTAATCAATTTATTTGTATGAAAAGGTTTAGTTTACAATTAAATCGTTTTATTATGATATTGTATCTTATATATTACATTTTGATTTCTTATAAAATAAATGTTATAGAAAGATAATGTTCTAGCTTTCTATTCTTGATAACGAAATAAGGAGCTATAATCTTGATAAAAAATAAATTATAAATACCTTTGATACACAGTTTAGTTTACCAATCAATTTATCATAAAATGAAAAACTTTATTTATTGATTATTTTCATATGCTAATTTTGTCCAGGTATGTATTAAATTTTTTTAAGAAAAAAATTTGAAAAGTTGAAAAATATATTTTTATTTAAGTTAAAGAGGACTAAAACCAATTAAATTTTGGGTTTAAGTTTGCATGATTAAAAATAAGCCCACACACACAAAATAATCGGGGTTAAGCCCAACCTACTAGTCCAAACCTGTTTTGCTTTTCTCTAATCCTAAGGGGTTTTAAAACCCAATTTTTCCTCATCTTTCTATGGACACATCGGCCATCACCACTACCACAAATCCATAATCATTGTCTGTGAACATTCAATAGTCATTGTTTCCTCATCTCTTCTTTGCCTCTGCGTCCACTCTCACTCTCGTCTTACTCAGCCACTATTTTTGTGGAGGAGGCGAGCTCTAACAGAGAAGGGAGCCTGATAGAGGAAGTGAGTCAATCGTGTTGGATCGAGTCTTGACTCATAAACAACTTGGCAGACCGAATTCTTCACCATTAATGTGTAGATCCAAGTGTAGTAGGTGAAATTTTGATGAATTGAAAGTTTGTGCATTAAATTCCATATGAATATGATTGAAGATTTTTATGGTCCAAGTTGAGAATAAAGAAGAAAATTCGCCCATAAACTTGAGTTGAAGAGTAAATATAGCAGTTTGAGATTGTCTTTAGAGTTTTCTAGCATTTTTTTAGTTACCAAAAATTATTAATTTTGATTTCTAAAGATAAAGGAAAACATAAAGAGATAAACTGTCAACAATGCTTTCCTTTCTTTGTATTTGGAATTTCCCCTACAATAATTTTAGCACTAACAAATCAAATTTTACAAGTACTAAATAAACTAGGGTCATATTGAAATGGGGTTATCAAAATGTTGAGAATTTTTGGAAGACTGATTGTTGAACTAGCTATTTTCGTTCCCGTATTCGATGCTTGAACTTACTACTACAATTTTAACTCCAATTTCATAGCATTTGACATTTTATTTCTCTTTTTGGAACATGATCATTTAATTATGTAGTCCTCTGAATTTTGAGGATAGTATCATTTTTTCGATGTTAAATTTTGGAAATAAATTGTATGTTGCGTCTATTTAGTTCCATTTATTATTTTGGATTGTTTCTTAAATGTTGGAAACCTTTTCTATGGAAGTATTTTATGATGTTTGAATGGAGTGCAACATAGTTACTGATGCAACAAAATATTTCTACTGATTGTTTTATTGTTTTTATCCATGCCTATGTTGTTAGCGAATTATAATCATGAGCTTGCAAGCTCAAAACCATAACTTGAATTGAGTTGTAATTGTTCACTAATTTGCCTTTTTTGGGGGGGAGGGTGAGTGTAAAAGATGTTGATTATGATATAATTGATTAGAGTAGGCTACCATTGTTAGTCAAAGAAACCAAATGATAGCATGACCGAATTGACTATCCCAAATTCATCCTTTATCTGCTTGATTCAATTACTTGTTGGCATTTTAAGTTGATTTAGGAATGCTACATAGGTCTTTTAAACGTTTTGCCAATATTACTCTTTTTTTTAGGCCCACAGTAAAAAAAAAAAGGATTGTTTGTTATCACAAGTCAGACTATCAAATCATTAATCATTCACTGAACTCATTGTTTTTCTTATATATTTGCAGCTATGGATTTGGAGGTTTATTTAATTCCTAATGATCATAATAGTAAAACTAAGAGCATGAGATATAGTGTTTCTGGCTTATCTTCTTTAAAGAACTCGCGGAGGTCTAAAGCTTTGAAAAGACTTCAAAGTTATTCCCAAAGTAAACTATGACGATAGAAAGTTAAGAGGAAGATGAAAATATTGCTCCTCAAAATATGTAGTAGAGTCTCATTCTGGAACCTTTAATCTTCTAATGCATATAAAAGGTTGTGAAGCTGCACATGCTAGTAAACAAGCATAAGATACTATGCGTAGTAAGAAGGTAGATCATGATGTTTATCTTGAGGCATTAATATAGCTATATTCTTCATGGTTATTCATATACATGCTTGAACATAAATATAATAGAGAAGTCCATACTGTTTTAAATAATGGTGTCAAATTCATATCTAAGAACATGGCTAAGGCAGAGTGTCTGAAATTGCATGCGAAGTATAAATAAAACTTCAACATACTTTACATCAAGTTTGTATTAAGATATGGTTCATTTGTGATTTGGAGACATATTGCAACATTGAGGGTTACCTCTATCTTATTGCACATTATATAGATAGAAGTTTAAAGTTGGATAGCAAAATTATGAATTTCTATCATGTTCCTACTCCATACACTAGAGTTGTTTTAAATGAGAAGGTTTATAATTTATCAAAACATTAGGGCATTGGCAATAAATTTTTCACAATTACCCTAGATAATTCCACTAATAATGATGGTATACAAGATTACTTATGTAAGCAACTAAAATTGCAAAATGCTTTGGCATGTGGTGGTGAGTTTTTTCATGTTCGTTTTTCTCCACATATTTTGAATCTTATTTTGAATGACAGTTTGAAAGATATTGATAAATGTGTATATAAGATTAAAGAGAGTCTATAATATGTTAATGGGTCAGAGGCAAAAAAGCTAAAGTTTCGTTAATGCATTTAACGAGTTAGATTGAGTAATTGTACATGATTGTGATTGGATGTATCTACAAGGTGGAATTCCACTTATTTGATGCTTAAGAGGGAATTATTTTTAACATAATGCATTTAGTAGTTTGGCAACAATGGATACTCATTATGATTGTAATCCAATGAATGTTGAGTGGTCAATGGTTGAAAGCATTAAAGAAGTTTTGTTTATTTTTTTTATGATAGTACCACTCTTTTTTCGGGATTTTATTACCCTACTACTAAATTGTAATTTGAAAATGTTTGGAGAATTGAGATGCGCATACTAGAAGCGATAGAGAGCTTGAATATTTGCATAAGGAATATGGTAGGAGAAATGAAGAATAAATTTGATAAGTATTGGAACTTTTATAGTCTATTACTTGCCTTTGTTGTAGTACTAGATCCTCGTTATAAATTAATGTTTATGAAGTATTGTTTTCAAAAAGTTTACAAGAATGATACAGTTGTGCAAGAAAAGTTCAAAGAAGTTTATGATGGGATGTATAAGCTTTTCAAAGAGTATGCAAAGAATACTACATTTTTATACTCGTTTGCACTTGGGAGTTATGTTTGTGTAGGTGATGGTTAATGTAAGCATCGACGTGATATAGCGGTGAGTTTAGTATTTATTTGCTATTAGTTTGATTTTTTTATATTTTTTATTATTAAATAATTACTTTTCTATTGCTATAATACTTGATACAAAGTAAAATTTACATTGGCATTTGTAGTTTCATGACACTTTTTTTTTTATTGTTAGGATTTTGATTAAGTAGACTCTTTGGACTTTGCATCATCTAAGTCAAATTTAAATTTATATTTGGATGAAAAGAGAATCAATCATCAGGTAGAGATTGATGTTTTGTACTATTGGAAAGAGAAAGAAAATTGATTTATAAACCTTTCTCCCATGGCAATAGATGTATTGAGTGTTCCTATCACCACAATTGCTTTAGAATCAAGCTTTAGTAAGGGAGTGGAGTTTTAAGAAAATGGAGAAGAACTCTTCTTCCTAAAAATGGGAAAATTTTGATAACAACTCGTAGTTGGATAGCTGGATATGATGGTAGATTGGATATATAATTTATTTTAAAGATTATGTGGTATTTGTCAAATTAACATTATTTTCTTATATAATGTTATAATAACCTATCGGATTTTTTTACATGAGTAGTCTTTTCATACATTCTTTTTATATTTGTTGGGAAACCACCTTGGATGATGCCCAGGAGGTGATCTTCCAAACACTCAAGTCTAGAGTGACTTGTATAAGAAAAGAAACAGCAACCAATCAAAGCAAGAAAGAAAAGAACACAAGAAATTTGTTGACGAGGTTCGGCAATGTGCCTACGTCCCCGTGAGCTCCTCTAAGCTCTCTGCACTATCTTATCAATGGAGTTCTTTACAATCAGCAACACCCTTCCAAGAACTCACAGGTTCTTGAAGAACAAAAGAATAAGAAGAAGAAGAAAGTGATAAGAACAAACCCTGGAATTTTCCCAAGAAAATTCCCCTTACAAGCCCTTGAATCCCTTTCTATTCTACTCTTTCTCTTTCTAAATAACTACCCTCTCTACAGAATCTCTCTTGAGTTTAGTGTCTTTGCACTCTTACAATTTATCTCACTTTTAATCACAAGTTATGTTATATGACTTTTGAAGCTAGATGACCCTTTATATAGTGCACCAACTTCTTGGCCAATCTTGAGGGTCAATATCCACCCTTAGATCTAGAAGACTAATCATCCATAGTCCTTGATCATTCCTTAGTGACCCTATTTTTCTTGAACATGTCTCACGAACCATAAAAGAGGCTGAAGGATGTGTGCATCAGTGTGCCTAGCACCGCGGCCCAAAATAGGGTAGGCCGCGGCCCAGGGCAAAGGACACTTCCTCAAGCTTCTGGGCACCGCGGCCTGGGGGAGGCTGAGCTGCGGTGCACACCTCCTCCAGGACTCCTCCCTTGCTGGGAATCGCGACTTGGGAAGGTTGTGCCATAGCGCACACTGGTGCTGAACATGCTGATTTTATTCTTCCACCTTCTTGTTTAAACCTCGGACAAAATACCAACAATCTCTACCTTTGTCCAAGAACCCATTGTGCAGAGAACTCAGTATCCAAACTTATCTTGAGTCATCATATCAACCGACTCCAATCCTAAGTAGTCCAAGGCAATGATTGAACTTGCTTAGAGGTAGAACTTTAGTACCTAAATCCGCAGGGTTTTCTTCCGTGGCTACCTTATCCATATGGATGCATCCTTTCGTAACATTTTCCTTAATGAAATGGTACCGAACATCCATATGCTTTGTCCTCTTATGGAACACCGGATTCTTGCATAAATATAATGCACTTTGGCTATCCGAATACACCACAACCTGCTCCTCTAGTACTTTCAACTCTTCCAATAACCCTTTGCGCCACATAGCCTCCTTGATCGCTTTAGTAGCCGCTATGTACTCAGCCTCGGTTATTGTGAGTGCTAGCACCGGCTGCAACTGAGCCTTCCAACTTACACAACATCCGTTTAAGTTGAAGAAGTAGGAAGTAATCTATCTCTTTTTATCCTGGTCTACTCCATAGTCTAAATCAGTATAACCTTCAAGGCAGATGGACTTACTCTTCTTCTTATAAACCATCCCCACATCTGGGCTTCCCTTCAAGTACCTCAGCAGCCACTTAATCCCAAGCCAATGCTCCTTTCCGGGATTACTCATAAACCTACTAAGGACACTTATTGTATAAGCAATATCAGGTCTAGTGCTTACCATGGTGAACATTACAGAACCAACCGCACTAAAGTAGGGGACCTTTTCCATTTCCTTCTTCTCCTCATTCGATCTTGGACATTGATCGCTGGAGAACTTGAAATGACCAGCAAGGAGAACCTTCACTAGTTTGCAATCTTCTATAGAGAACTTAGATACCATCTTATCTATATTGGAAGTTTGAGAGATCTTCAATCTGTTTCTCTCCCTTTCCTGGATGATACACATCCCAAGGATCTTCTGTGCATGGCCAAGATCCTTCATCTCAAACTCCTCACTGGGTTGAGTCTTCAATTTTCTTATCCTCTCCATGTCGCTCCCAACGAGCAACATATCATCAACATAGATCAGGATGATCACCACTTTCTCCACCTTGTGCCCCTTGTAATACAAGCACGAATCATAATAGCTCCTCATGAAACCCAGACTGGTTACAAAGGAATCGAACCTCTTATTCCATTGCCGAGGTGATTGCTTCAGGCCATACAAAGATTTCTTCAGTTGGCACACCAAATCTCCCTGTCTTCCTTCCTCATAGCCTTCGGGTTGCCTAATGTAAATGGTCTCATCAAGCTGTCTATGTAAGAACGCTGTCTTCACATCCATTTGCTCGATTTCCCAATTGAATTGGACCACCAATGCTAACACTATCCTGATCATCTTGTATTTCACAACTGGTGAGAATATTTCGGTGAAATCTATGCCTTCTCTTTGTGTGAACCCCTTCGCCACCAGCCTAGCTTTATACCGAACTTCATCCCATAGAGTGTTCCCTTCTTTGATCTTGTAGATCCATCTACAATCCACAACTCTATGTTTTTCTGGTTTGGGCACCAATACCCAAAAGTTGTTCTTCCTCAAAGAATCAATTTCTTCCTCCATAGCTAGCTGCCACTTTAACGAATCCTTACACTCCATGGCATCCATATAAGTTTATGGTTTAACCATCCCTTCTTCTGTCTAAGGAGCTACAACATTAGCATCTGCAAGCCCATATCTCAAAGGTGGTCTAACCACCTTCTTTTCCCTGTCCCTTGTGTGCTGGTAGTCATTCTGACTTACTGTATCAACCCGTTCCAATTCAGTCTCCTCTTGAGTTTCTTGAGCTTGGCCTTCATCAGTGGGCTCTACCGGGTCCGAAACTCTCTTGCCTTCCGTTCTACCTGAACAGAATTCTCCTTGAGGCGATGCTCCACAAATTTCAGACTGGTTTGCTCACTAACCCCTAGAGGGTTAGTTTTCTCCAAGTAGGGAAATAACAATTCATTAAAAATAACATCACTACCTATTATGGGTTTCATTTCTTTTGGTTCTAAGGACCACAACCTATACCCCTTAACTCCATCACCATACCCTAGAAATACACATTTTCTAGTCCTTGGGTTAAGTTTATCATCCTTTTTATGTGCATATGCAGCACACCCAAAAGTCCTAAGGTTGCTCAACTCAGGGGGTTTCCCACTCCACATCTTTATGAGAGTCTTGAGCTCTAAAGCTCTAGAGGGTGATCTATTAACCAAGTATGCAGCTGAAGACACACCTTCTCCCCAAAAATATTTTGGTAAAATGGACCCAATTAGCATGCACCTAACCTTTTCCATAAAGGTTCTATTCATCCTCTCAGCAACTCCATTTTGCTGAGGGGTTTTCACAACCGTTCTATGTCTTAGAATGCCATTTAATTCACAGAATTTATCAAAATCCTTATTAAAAAATTCTAAGCCATTATCGGTTCTTAACACCTTAACTACCTTGCCCATTTTGAGTCTCCAGCAACTTTTTCCACACCATAAATTTATTCAAAGCATCCGATTTATTTTTAAGCAAATAAACCCAAACCACTCTTCAATAATTATCAATTAAAGACAGAAAGTAATGATTACCTCCTTGTGTTGGTGTCCTTGCTGATCCCCAAAGATCAACATAGATGTAGTCAAGAATCCCTTTAAACTTGTTCACTCCAACGTTGAAGTCGACCCGATGTTGCTTCCCAAGAATACAACTCTCATAGAAATCCAATTTCTCTACTTTGTCACCCCAAAGTAGACCATCCTTGCTGAGAACTTACAGCCCCTTTTTGCTCATATGTCCCAAGCAATTGTGCCAAAGTGCTGCCTTATCCATCTCAGCCATCAAGCTTGCTGCTTGATCCTTGATTCTGTCTCACCGATCATCTCATAAAGTCCATCTTTGATTACTGCTTTGATCACTATCAAAAAATCCTTGGTTACCTTGATCTTTCCTCCCTCAGCTTTGCATATATACCCCATGGAATCCAGCTGCCTTAATGAGATCAAATTCATCCTCAAATCCAGAAGATACCTTACATTTCGCAGCAGCCTTGTGACTCCATCAAACATCCTCAACTGGATGTCTCCAATCCCTCTCACTTGGCAAGAATTATCATTCCCCAAGAAAACTTTTCCATCATTGATCTCCTTGAAATTCTTGAACCATTCCTTGTGAGGGTACATGTGATAAGTGCACCCGAAATCCAGAATCCATTTCTCACTGTCTTGCCTCCTACTCACATTTGAGCACACAATAAGAACATCATCTTGTTGTTCTCCTTTGGCAACCAAAGCCTTTCCATTGTTGGTATAGCTTCTCCCTCTCTCATCCCACAACCTCTTCTTGCAATTTTTCTTGAAGTGACCCTCCTTGTTGTAGTAGAAGCATCTTCTTCCTCCAAACTTCGGTTTGGAATGCGATCTTCCATGGCTCTACCCTCTACCTCTTGATTTCTCCCGGTAGTTGCCATGAATGCTACTGCCATTTCGAGTTGCTGGCCTTCCTCTTACGAACAGCCCTTCCCCACTTGATGCCTCCCTACTCTTGGCTTTGAAATCATGAGCCCTTATAGCATTGACCATAATTTCTTTGGTTAGTGTATCTCTTCCATATTCAATTGCATTAATTAAACTATCAAAACAATCAGGAAGAGAATTTAATAACATAATAGCCAATTATTCATCCGGGAATTTAATACTACAACTAGCCAAATCTTGAACTACCTTATTAAAGACATCAAGATTATCTTGCAACTATTTATTAGGATCTATTTAAAAGCAAAGATTCTTTTAAGAAGATAAATCTTGTTAGGAAGAGTTTTGGTAAGAAACAACTCATCTAGTTTCTTCCATACGATAGCAGGATCTTCTGAGTCTCCGCACTCCCTTGTGACACTATCCGACATGTGTAGGAAGATGGTGCTGTATGCTATCTTCTTCATCTCATCCACTGGTCCTCTGTATACTTACTGGAAAAGTATCATCTTCTCCAATAGCCAAGTCCACCTTCTGTTGCATAAGAACAGCCTTGATCTTCCGCTTCCACAGGGAAAAATCTCCCTTTCCATCAAACTTCTCAACAACGAAATTTAAACCCATCTTGCGGAGATGATCCCAGATTTGTGCAGTGCCCAGAAATGTTTTCCAACTTCTTCTAAACCTCAAGAACAAGATCAAAGATTGATATCAACACCGTTCTTGAATCACCCTCAAGAACATTATCTGATCTTGATCTTTACTCTGTTCTTGAATCACCAAAGAAGTTTGTTCTTTGATTCTTGGAGTCTTGCTCCGATACCCAGCTGTGCAAGCTCTGATACCACTGTTAGTGGTATCTCCTCTAGCTCTGATACCACTATTGGGAAACCACCTTGGATGATGCCCATGAGGTGATCTTCCAAACACCCAAGTCTAGAGTGACTTGTATAAGAAAAGAAACAGCAACCAATCAATGCAAGAAAGAAAAGAACACAAGAAATTTGTTGACGAGGTTCGGCAATGTGCCTACGTCCCCGTGAGCTCCTCTGAGCTCTCTGCACTATCATATCAATGGAGTTCTTTACAATCAGCAACACCCTTCCAAGAACTCACAGGTTCTTGAAGAACAAAAGAAGAAGAAGAAGAAGAAGAAGAAAGTGATAAAAACTAACACTGGAATTTTCTCAAGAAAATTCCCCTTACAAGCCCTTGAATCCCTTTCTATTCTACTCTATCTCTTTCTAAATAACCAGTCTCTCTACAGAATCTCTCTTGAGTTTAGTGTCTTTGTACTCTTACAATTGATCTCACTTTTAATCACAAGTTATGTTACGACTTTTGAAGCTAGATGACCCTTTATATAGTGCACCAACTTCTTGGCCAATCTTGAGAGTCAATATCCACCCTTAGATCTAGAAGACTAATCATCCATAGCCCTTGATCATTCCTTAGTGATCCTATGCGTTTTGAACATGTCTCATAAACCATTAAAGAGGTTGAAGGATGTGTGCATCAGTGTGCCTGGCACCGCAGCCCAAGGCAAAACACACTTCCTTAAGCTTTTGGGCGCTGCGGCCTAGGGTAGGCTGAGTCGCGGTGCACACCTCCTCCAGGACTCCTCCCTTGCTGGGTGCCGCGGCGCACACTGGTGCTGAACATGCTAATTTTATTCTTCCACCTTCTTGTTTAAACCTCGGACAAAATACCAACAATATTTTTCATTACTTATCTTAGAATATGATGATGTTCAATGGGGTACAAGTGTGAACCTTTCAATAACCACTACTAGTTAAGGATCAAAAGCTTTTGATATTATTTAGAAGGTTTGTCTTGAACCACACTACCACTAAGTTTGATTTATTTTGTGTATCATCATATCATAATTTTTATATATTAAAATATTATATTTTTTTTTAATTTTGTTTCTTTTCTCTTGTTAGGGTTTGAAGTTGTTGAAGTTATCTTTGAAGTCTAAGACGATCCAAGCAAGTGTGTTTTCTAGAGACATTAGGGTATTACTTTTTTTTTTTAGTTTTTGAGTTTCATTTAGTTTGGTCTTACTAGCCATGGTTGTTTATTTGATCATTATTTTCATTTAGCTTAGCTCAAGATACGATCTAATGATTATTCCATTGTATGCAACTCAAAATTCAAAGTTAGTTTTAAACTTTTAAGCAATTTCTGTTGAGATTATTGTTGGCAAAGTATTAGAAGCTGTTTTTTTAAATGTATTCATTCTCAAGCTTTTTTTTAATCAATTTTTATTAATAGTGACAATATAGAAACATGTCTTTCAAAAATTAGGTTGAATATTTGAATTCTTATTGGATCACATGGATAGTGATTATTGGAGACTTAGAGCTTAGTAATTGCTCAGTTTGTTTTGTCCCCAGGTCTGTAATTTTGTGGCTCATATTCTTACAAAATTTTCTTTGTTAGTGGTTCCTCCTTGTGCTTGGGAGCATCAATGGTCAACCACTTGATTTTCTAATCATGGTTCTTATGTTTGATTTATGTTTTCTCCAATGAAATAGAGTGTTTTCTTTAAAAAAAACATAAAGTTAATTAGATAAATAAAACTTTATGTTCAAAAAACTTATCAAGTTATAAAATATTCAGAATTAATCATGATTTTTATTAAGATAGAAATATTGGATAATTAATAATATATAAAGTCATATATCATGTCCTTGCGACATTTGGTGTAGAAAAAGCTTGTGTATGATATTTATTATAAATATAACTAAAAATTTATTTATTAATAATTAGTATAAGATAATTACATTATCGCTTTATACTTTTTTGACTAGTTGTGACTTTATACTTGATACAATTAATTTGTGACTTTATACTTGATACAATTAATTTGTGACTCTATTGACAAATAACAAACAATTAGTTTTTCTCTTTAAAAAAATTGGGTCAGTTCGGGTCTTAGACTCGAGTCATTCGAGTTATGGGTTGCTCGGATTTCAAGTCTGTTGGGTCTCGGGCCAATCGAGTTTCAAGTCTTTTGGGTCTTGGGTCGTTTTGATTTTGGGTTGTTCGGGTCTCGGGTCATAATATTTTGTTGTATTTTCAGTTTTGGGTGGGTCGGGTTTTCGTGTCGGGTTAGATTTTACCACCTCTAGGTAGGAGAAAGTTCCTCAAAACTAGTGTGGAGCCAAGTATTATTCATTTAAAAAGAAAGAAAGAAAGAGTAGATAAGATATTCCTTGCATATCAATCGTCCTTTCCTTCGTTCTTTCAAAAGAGAGGCTACCATTTTACAGGTCAGTATAAGCTACTAGCTTAGGAGTGTGCGTGGTTTGGTAACCATAAAATTTGGTGGAATTTATCATAACAATAACTAAAACTTTGGTTTGGCCAAAATCATAACTATAAACCAAATCATTTTTTTAACTAAATTTTAGTTTGTTTCGGTTATCAAAATTTTTAAATAACCACGGCTAACAAAAAAACTAAAATTTTACCAAATCAAGAAAATTGTACTAATCAAAGTATAATATAATTTAAAAGTTAAAACAATATAATATCATTCAATCAAAACTAATCAATCCATATTAAAATTCGTAACATCATTCAATCTACATTCAAATACTTCACATAAGTATTTTTACAAGATTATTTATTTATTGTTATATATACTAAGATTTTGTCATATATATATACTAAATAGTTTTACTATTATAACCTTAGTTCTAAAACAAATTTAATTTATTGTTATATGGATAAAATTATATATAATTTTGGTATGGTTCAATTAAGTGGTTAGTCAACATATTTAAAAACCAATAACCATAAAAAAAAAATCAAAAATTCGAATTATAAACCTAACCATTTTGTTTAATAAACATGGTTTTAATTTAGTTATAAAATGATGTTATGTTGGTTATTTTTGCCTGGTCCTAAAAGTATAAGTTTGTCTTACGCATGTGTTGTTTCTATGTTGGTCAGGATGTAATATCTTAGTGAGACGCGCACGCGACGCATATTAGTTGCTAATTCAGGCCCACGCGTGACATCCTTAACTAATGTTTGGGTAAGTGGGATAACCAAAATTCACCACAACCAATATAAGCCATCAAAATTGAAAAGAAAAACACCCAAGTTGGATGCTTCTAAGACTCGATATGATATGCTATGATAAATTTTCTTCATAGTTAATTAAAGAGTCAAACTTTTTATTTCTGTACTAAAACTCTACAATTCAACTAATCCTTAATCCAAAATAGTTGGAAACCGACAACATCATGAATTCTATTTATGCCCAATATGCTTTTTTAAGGCCATACTGGTTATAACCTTTGGTAACGCACATAAAAATTGGTCTAGATACTTACATAGCTTTGTATGCTAAAAATTGGAGAAAAATTACATCAAAACACGGTTAAAAAATTCTAGCCCACTTGGACTGGGGTCCCATGGTTCACATAATATGCATAATTCAAAAGAATAATAAATCTAATCTAGAAAATGTAACTTTTTCTCAAAAGCATGTCTAGCCAACGTAAGCTAGAAGGTTAAATAAATAAATAAATTAAGTACCTGGATCTCTGCTTCCCCATAATATTTAGTTACTACATATTCCAAGTGAAGCACAAAACCCTTAAATAATTATTTACATTCAAAGAACAGACAAGTTAAATAAGAGAAATTTTTTTTGCAAAATAAGCTCAGATGCATAATAGGATTACTTGAACAAGTAAAATAATATGTATGGAAAATTAAATGATTACAACAACGAGTTTTTTTCTTCCTTTTCTATTTTCTTTCTTTCTTTTCTATATTTTTCTTTAGAGGGGGAGAGATGGAGGGAAAAGGAAAAGGAAAGAAACATTACATGTAGCCCAATGGGAACATAAGTTGCATGATCAATTGAGTGCCCATTTTGTTACAAAGTGCAATTTTCTTATTGATATTAAAAAATAAAAGTGAACTCTTATAAGACATTAAACACCTTCTGTGCAACTATTTGGTACTTATCCAGTACATCTGGCATGGATAATGAGGGTTTTCCAGTCGCACTTCCTAAGTGCTCGATTTGAGAAGCTATAGTCAATGGCAATGCAGGAGTTCCTAATTCCTTTACCAAATCAATATGACAGATTAGTACAAACAGTCTAACAACAGATACAAATGAATCACAAAATTAAGTTTACAAAAATTATAATGATAAATAAAACCCGAAAAAATGGATATCACTTTGACACCATTAGAAGCATCCATAATTCAGGGGAAATAATAGTTTAAGGAAATGAAGCAACAAAATTAATTTTCGAACCATGCAAGGTGACAGTGACAGTGTCAGTTGTTCCAATACAAATAAAGGAACCGTTACATAAAAAATTGATAAGGAAATTGGCATTAAAGTTGGGTCCTCTAATATTTATATTAAAATAATATGCATACAATGTCTATTATATCCTCAAAAATATATATAATGAAATTATAATTTAAAAATGCTTCAAAATAACCTAAGAAGTTGCTCAGAACTAAGACCTATGTCCTCATAAATGAGCTCTAAAGACCTGGTAATCCCCATCCCAGATGAGCAAAATCAAGGGTTAAGCTATCCAGAAGATGAAACATAGACACGAGACAACACAGAGCTTCGAAGCACCACATCTTAGCTATGGACAGATTGATTTTGCCTAAGAAACCGAACGAAACCCTATGACAATGGAATATAAGTAAAAATTCAATGATAAGTTTAATTCAAATCTATACTAGAAAAAAGTAAGTATTACCTCATACACTCACTATTGGGTGTGGGTAAAATAGGCTGCTCTAGGGCAAAGGGCCTCTAGTATAATACCCATAAGACCTTGTGCATAAAAACTAGCATCATAATGTGAAGGGCTAACACCTCTTATAGAAAGCTGTTGAGAAATCACCATCAATAGTTTGTAGTACCTGACATAGAAGAAAATGCACAATTACCAAAAATGGATTTGTTTTTTAAATTAAAATGAACATCCAAAGGAAGTGGCATTAGCTAATGAGATCGTAGTTGATCAACATTCTATGTCCCTTTTTTAGTATTCCACCAACTCAAAAACTAAACCAAAATCCAAGGTACCCCATAGACCTCTCATCATGATGCAGAATTAGTTCAACAATACAAGAGAAGGTGTGTTAGGAACAGAAAGGAACACTCAGCATACTTGTGATATTACTCCAGCTTGAAAAATTCATCTGGTATTTAGTAAAATTTGGAACTTGAAAACGATGATAATATTTTTCTGTTGAACTCCACAAATGTTTATTAAACACATAAGCACTTTAGTTACGTGAAATGGGGAGCAAAAAGACACATACCTTCTACATTGTAACTCATTCAACCGCTTCACAAGCCATATCAAGGATGTCGTTCGAGTAAAGAGCCATAACCTGCTCTAGAAGTTCATCAAAAAAGTTTAAACCCTGAAATGAATTCCTAAGCTGATTTGACATTGAGGCATGAAGAGGTTCCTTGCAATGTGAAAATAATAGACATAAGAGCATTAAGAAAAACTAGCGAAAATTTCATGATCCACAACTTCTTACTAAACATTAAAGAAAAAAAATAATCAATCTGAAAATAAATTTGAGGATAGATGTATAACCTTGCGTCATATGAGCTAGACATCCAGCTAGACAAGCTACCATCAATAGTGATACTGCCAAAAAATACCCATCCAATGGGAAGACGACACGTGGGTCACCACATGGGTAGGCAACAAGTCAACGCACAAGAGGGCTCGAGCTCCAGGTCATCAACCACTTTTGCACATAGACGGCTCTTGATCCAAACAGTAAGGCAAAGCACAAACGGACGACCCTATGCCACCTAGCTGAGCCTTCTAGGCATCATTGCCCAACCAAGTTGGGACTCTAGGTCACCAACTGCCCTTGCACATAGATGGCTCCTGATCAAGATAGCGAGGCGAAGCAAACGGACGACCCCAGGCCACCTAGCTGAGCCTCCTAGTCATCATTGCCCAACCAAGTTGGGACTTCACATCATCACCGCCCTGGATAGAAGGCCGCCTCAAAGCCCTATAAAAAGACTCAGGTGCATATTCCAAACGATCTAATTTCTTCTTAAACTAAAAAGGGAACACTATTACCCCTGTGCACCTTACCGCATACTGATAGACGCTTAAATATACATATTTAAGCCCCCTTATTTACACTTGTTAGATCCTTTATTATGTTAATTTGGTATCTTTTACTCCATTTGTGTGTTTTACATGTTTTTATAGGGTCTTGGAGAAAAAGAAGCAGTTTTGGCACTTTAAGGAAGAAATCTAGAAGCCCTGGAGCACTTTCTGGACAAAGTGCGATCGAGCGCACATGCAATGCGACCGAGCGCACATACGATCATGCGCACACTTGTAGGATCGAGCGCACATTGCGATCGAGCGCAAGGACACCTGCGATCGAGCTCAAAGATACGGGTGTGAATAGTAAACTGCAGAACCTTATTTTGGAAAATACAAGATTTTCGTTTTAGGAAATTTTAGGACTCATGGGTCTATTAGGACTTCTCAAAGACCTATAAATACACTTGTAACTCACACACAAAAACACACCTTAGATAGTAAACACTTTTCTCTTTTCTTTTCTTGGAGTGGAGAGCTTGGGAGAGAATTGACGCCTCTTCTCTCGGGTTTATTCTTCTCCCTTATGTTTTGTTTAATTATGTTTACTTCAGTTAGTATGTGTAACTAACTCTTTTATAGGGCTCGATTGAAGCCCTAGTTATGCATTCCCATATTTTTATTCATTGATTAAATCTTTGCATAGCTTATTATGTTACTTAACTTGATTAACACCTGTGCTTATTTACATTCCTCATATGTATATATAAGGCCAACGTATGCATGTGGTATGGATAGGTTAGTTAGATCAATTTGGATGACCGAGTCCTGGGTCTAACATTAGTAACAAGGGACCATCTTATCCGGATACCCGGGTTAATCAACATGGGAAACCGGGAGTAGATACCATGCCCTAGGTCTCATGTGGTTGTCGATTTCCACAGTACCTATGCTTTCTTAAGGAACAACTCAAGCAGATACCATGCTGAATCCTTTAAGGAAGAAAAGAGTTAGAGTAGATACCATGCTTAACTCGTTGCTTAGGGAAATCAATAGCTTAAGGAGTATATACCATGCCCTTAGGTTGGCAACCAGTAGGTACACATAATATGGCTAGAGCACTGATACTTTATACAAAATCGGGAATGTATGACTAGTGGTGGATATCAAAGCCCTATGTCTTTATTATTATCAAATCACCCTTCAGTTTATTATTTCTATCTTTTTACATTGCAATTATAATTCTAAATCGAACTTTACCAATCCCTGTGGAGATGATCTTGCATTCGCACACTATGCTACACTATTGACCTTGTGCACTTGCAAGTAAAACAAGTGCGATTATTTACCCATTTATTTAGGTATATTATCGCACAACAAGTTTTTGGCGCCGTTGCCGGGGATTGCGCTAAAAGTTCCTTTTAGGATTACTTTTCATTTTATCATTGTTATTATTTTATTTTTACAATCTTTTATCAAAACTTAATCAAAATTGTTTTATCTTTCAGGTACGTCACAAAAACCCTACTTGCACTTTCTGTGGAGTTTGCGATCGATCGCAATCTCCTGTGCGATCGGTCGCATTTAGGGCAGAGAGTACCCGAACAGCAGAGTTGCACTGCTGCACAAACACTGGTTTTTTTGCTTTATGCACGGACTTCGATCCCGACATCCGGAATCCTTTTCCCTCGATCCCGAGCTTGAATGGACTATCCGACAAAGGCTTAGGGACAACTTTGAGGAGAACAAAGGAGAAATCGAGAACGAAACACAAATGGCGGAACAGCTCGAAAACCAGCAACCACCTGCACGAGTTCCAATGAAGCAATCTTTCATCCCTCGGAACATCGATCAACCGTCATGCATCGTATATCAACCTGAGGCAGCGGGAAATTATTACATATCTCCGCAAATCTTGAATGCCTTGACGCATTTTAGAGGAACTCCTAATGAAGATCCACACTTACATCTTCGAGAATTTTTTGATCTTTGCAAGTTCCAGCACATACAAGGACTAGACCAAGAAGGAATAAGGTTAATTCTATTCCCTTTTTCCTTGAAAGATAATGCTAAACTTTGGTATAATTCCTTGCCTGCAGTTTCCATCCACACTTGGGAGGAGTTAGCAAGCAAATTCTTGAGGAAATTCTTCCCAGCCCAAAAGACAAGACAAATGAGGAAGGAGATCCAATCCTTCCAACAAAAGGATGGGGACCTTTTCTTCGAAGCATGGGGACACTTCAATGAATTGCTACTCAAATGCCCACATCATAACCTACCTCAAGATGAACTGGTACAAGCATTCTACGAAGGTTTAAATGATACTAATAAATGTATTGTTGATTCAGGTTATGGAGGAGTCCTTATGGAGAAAAGCAGCGAAGAGGCAATAGAACTGTTTGAAACCCTCAGCGAACACACTCAGCAATTCTCCTCTCGAGGTAGACATATGACCAAAGGTAAAGGTATATATGAGGTAAATACGAATGGAGGATCTTCCCCTCAAATGGCTGCAATGGAAAGAAAACTAGATTTATTGGTAAAAGCCATGGCTGCTCAAACTACCTCAGCTACTCCACTACAGGTATGTGCGATATGCTCTCAATATGATCACAATACTAATGCTTGTCCTTTATCTGCAGATCCGGAGCAAGCAAATTATGTGGGACCCAACAACTATCCGCCAAAGAATAACCCATATGCAAACACCTACAACCCTGGATGGCGGAATCACCCAAATTTCTCATGGAGCAACAATCAAAACAACCAAGGACAGCAACGAAATCAGCAGCCCACTGCCCATGCTAATTCTGAACCAAAAAGAAACGACCTCGAAAGTCTAGTAAAACAACTGATGACATCGCAAGAACAGTTCATGACTCAGCAAAAACAAACCAATGCGGCACATGAGCAAGCAATTCAAAGACTAGAGGTACAAATGGGACAATTAGCTAAAAAAGCTCAGTAGCAGAAAGCAAGGAGAGCTCCCAGCTCAAACACTACCCAACCCTGGTGGGCATCAACAACTAAAAGCTGTCACAATCTTAAGAAATGGTAAGGTGATTGGATCCGATGAGCTTACAGCACCGTCCAAAGAAACACCATCAGCATCAAGGGTAAGTGAGACGGAGAAGGTGAATGCACCACCCTTCCCGCAAAGGTTAGTAAAACAAAAGAAAGACAATAAACTGCTTGATATTTTTGAGACCTTGCGGAAAGTTGAAATTAATATTCCATTACTAGATGCAATTCACCAAATACCTGCTTATGCTAAATTCCTAAAAGATTGTTGTACTCATAAAAGAAAATTTCAAGAACATGAGACTGTAGCATTAACTGAGGAGGTAAGTGTTGTACTACTTAGGAAACTCCCACCAAAACTGACAGACCCGGGTAGTTTTACCATACCCTATAGGATAGGTGATCAACTGTTTGACAAGGCATTACTAGACTTAGGAGTAGGGGTAAACTTGCTACCTTACACAGTATTCGAAACCCTAGGTTTGGGGGAGCTACAGCCGACTTCTATTACCTTACAGTTGGCAGATAGGAGTATTAAAAAACCTAGAGGTATTCTCGAGGATGTCTTAGTAAAAGTTGGCAAGTTCATTCTACCTGCAGATTTTATTGTATTAGACATGGAAGAATGCCCTATGCCATTACCTTTACCTATCATACTAGGGAGACCTTTCATGAGGACTGCCGACACTAAAATCTGTGTGAAAAAGGGTATAGTAAGTATGAAAATTAATGGTGAGAAGATAGAATTTAAAATATTTGATGCAATAAAGTTTCCTCAAGATGACTTTGACTGCTTTAATGTTTGTATGATACAAAACTTTGTTGAGCAAGCATTTCAGGTCCAACACATTGATTCATTGGAGACTACTCTCACCAATAGCTTCACTGAGATGGATATTGAGCAAGAATATGAAAATCTTACTGATGACATCGTCACAGCTATGCACCATCTTGTAACCTCTCCTAAATACTCCAGTATGTATCCTCCTCCATTTGAAATTCTCATACCTACTAATACTACTCTTCTTCCATCCATTGTGCAGGCACCAACATTGGAGCTCAAACAGCTACCTGAGCATCTCACATACGCCTATTTGGGAGAACATGAGACCTTACCTGTGATAATTGCTGCCAACTTAAGTAGTGGAGAAGAAGGGAAGCTATTAAGAGTTCTTAGGGAGCATAAAACTGCTATTGGGTGGACCATTGCTGACATTAAGGGGATAAGTCCAGCAAAGTGCATGCATAACATCTACCTTGAAGAGGAAGCACGGCCCACTCGAGATGCTCAAAGAAGACTTAACCCACACATGAAGGAGGTAGTAAAGGCCGAGATACTAAAGCTACTAGATGTCGGCATCATCTACCCTATATCGGATAGCAAATGGGTAAGTCCAGTCCAAGTCGTTCCCAAAAAGAGTGGGATTACTGTGGTAAAAAATGAAAATGAAGAGCTTATACCTACACGAAAAACAACGGGTTGGAGAGTATGCATTGATTACCGGAGGTTAAACAAAGTAACTAGAAAAGACCATTTTCCCCTGCCATTCATTGATCAAATGCTAGAAAGATTAGCCGGTCATAGTTATTACTGCTTCTTGGATGGATATAGTGGATACAATCAAATCGCCATAGCATCTGAGGATCAAGAAAAGACTACATTCACATGTCCTTTCGGTACATTTGCTTATAGAAGAATGCCATTCGGTTTATGCAACGCACCAGCCACTTTTCAAAGATGTATGATGAGCATTTTTTTCGATATGGTAGAGAAATATATTGAGGTATTCATGGATGATTTCAGTGTCTTTGGATCTACTTTCGATGAGTGCCTAAATCATTTGGAAAATGTCCTAAGGAGATGTGAAGAAACTAATCTAGTACTGAATTGGGAAAAATGTCACTTCATGGTTCAACAAGGTATTGTGTTGGGTCACTCCATCTCAGACAAAGGTATTGAAGTAGACAAGGCCAAGGTTGACATCATTTCAAAGCTACCTCCCCCTCTCACGGTCAAGGGCATTAGAAGCTTCCTCGGACATGCGGGTTTTTATAGAAGATTCATAAAAGACTTCTCCAAAATCTCAAGACCCCTTTGTGCACTATTAACTAAAGATACCAAGTTCGAATGGAGTGAAGATTGTATGCAAGCTTTCAACACCTTGAAGAACGTTCTCACCTCTGCCCCAATAATGATGGCACCAGATTGGAATCTACCTTTTGAATTAATGTGTGATGCCAGTGACTTCGCCTTGGGAGCTGTCTTGGGTCAAAGAAACAATAAGGTACCTCATGCTATTTACTATGCTTCTAAAACACTAAATGATGCTCAGCTCAACTATTCTACTACTGAAAAAGAATTGTTAGCTGTTATTTTTGCTTTAGAGAAGTTTAGATCATATCTTATTGGTTCTAAAGTTATTGTATTTACTGACCATGCTGCTTTGAGATATTTGTTTTCTAAGAAAGATGCAAAGCCTAGGCTAATCAGATGGATACTCTTACTCCAAGAATTTGACTTAGAAATCAAGGACAAGAAGGGCAGTGAGAATGTAGTTGCGGATCATTTGTCAAGACTCCCATATGAAAGTGATGATAAAAAGTTTCCCTTAAATGAGAACTTTCCCGATGAACAACTATTTGCACTTGAGGTAAAACTTTCATAGTATGCTGATATAGTTAATTATCTAACTGTTAAAATTTTTCCCCCAGGTATGATCACTCAAGAAAAGAAACGGCTAATATCTCTATCAAGACACTACATATGGGATGACCCATACCTTTTCAAGATCTGCCCTGATCAAATCGTCAGAAGATGTGTCCCAGAAGAGGAACATTCGAGCTTGTTGAAACATTGCCATCAGTTGGCTTGTGGAGGTCATTTTGGAGCAAAACGAACAGCTCTTAAGGTACTTCAATCTGGTTTCTATTGGCCAAAGTTATTTAAAGATGCTTTCTCCTTTTGCAGCTCATGTGATAGATGCCAGCGAACAGGTAACATTTCTTCTCGAAATCAAATGCCCTTACAAAATATTCATATAGTAGAACCCTTTGATGTATGGGGCATTGATTTCATGGGACCTTTTCCTAATTCATTTGGCTATTTATATATTCTTGTGGGTGTGGATTATGTGTCTAAATAGGTTGAGGCTGTTCCCTCAAGGACTAATGATCACAAAGTGGTTATCGAGTTTCTGCAGGCTAACATTTTTACTAGGTTTGGAACTCCAAGAGCGATCATCAGTGATGGAGGCAGCCACTTCCATCATCGTTCTTTCTCCGCACTACTCCTAAAGTATGGGATTACTCATAGAGTTGGCACTCCTTATCATCCTCAAACCAATGGCCAAGTCGAAATAAGCAACCGAGAAATCAAAGGAATCCTAGAACGGACAGTAATGCCAAATCCGAAGGATTGGTCTCTACGCTTAAACGACGCTCTATGGGCATATAGAACAGCTTATAAGACTCCAATTGGCATGTCTCCCTACCGCCTCGTCTTTGGAAAATCATGCCACCTCCCGGTGGAATTAAAACATCGAGCATATTGGGCCATTAAGCAGTTCAACTTTGACATGAAGCAAGCGGGTGAGAAAAGGAAACTGTATCTAAATGAGCTTGAAGAATTGAGATATGAGGCCTATGAGAATGCAAAGTTATACAAAGAACGGACAAAAGCTTATCATGACAAACAACTAGTCCGGAAAGAGTTCCATGTAGGACAAAAGGTGCTGCTATATGACTCACGATTAAGGCTGTTCCCAGGCAAGCTGAAATCCAGATGGTATGGTCCGTACATGGTCACCAAGGTCTTCCCTCATGGGGCATTAGAAGTCTGTGGTCCCAACAGAAATCAACCTTTTACAATCAATGGACACAGAGCCAAGCCATACCTTGACACTAAATTCCTTCCAAGAAATGAAGACTTGGCACTTGAATCAGTCCAGGATACAACTGAAACACAAGCACTAGAGCTCCAAGAGGTGGACTCTAGGTGTTTCCCTCCAAACAACTAGCACGGTCGCAGAAGAGAGTGCTTGAGCAAAGTAAAAATTTAATCATTTATTAAATCTCAAGCACCTCTGGTAAGGTTAGTGGTACTGAAGCCACTAACAACTGGTAAGGTTGTATTATTTCAATTAGTCATTCTTTTTAAGGTAAGTTTTTAAATTATACTTATATGCCACACTTGCGATCGATCGCACCCTTCAGTGCGATCGAGCGCAAGAGTGCGATCGAACGTATCCTACAAACATAAGCGAGCGCACAAGTGCGATCGAGCGCACCTCGTGTGCGATCGAGCGCACCTCGTGTGCGATCGAGCGCACTCAAGGCAGAGACATTAATAAAATTGAACTCACTCACTTCCCTCACTCACTTCACTCGCCCCCTGCACATTTGCTCGCACTCTCCTTTACTCTCACTCTCACTCGCACACAACAAGCACCACCCACATCACCCTACCTCACACCCAACCACCACAACCCCTCATCATCACCTTACCATCACCGCCGTCCTCCACCAGTACCGCCGTCAACCCCCCTCCCTATTCACATTCCGTCATACACTGCACAAGGTATTGTACACATACACGAATTTTAAATAGAAACTGTGATTTCCTTTTACATATACATTGCTGTGTGTTTGATTGAATGATTGTTTGGTTGCAGGAGGGGTAGGAACGAGTTCCACATCGAACAGACTATAGCTTCCCTGTTTGGTGCACATAAGCTGTTCGACGTAAATCCTGACCGGGTGCGATCGAGCGCAAGGTTGTTGCGATCGAGCGCATAGGCAGTGTGCGATCGAGCGCACACCACTGAGATCGATCGCAAATCAGCCAGAAGCCAAGCAGCAGCATGTCTCGACCATCTGTTTCCACGTCTAGCGCCTCCAGCAGTCGAGCCTCCTCATCCCGGACCAGCATCGAGCAACGGGAGTTGTTGTTCGAAACGGCTTTCACCATCGACGACATATTCCGGCACATGGATGCCACTCAATGGGCCGTCCAAGCACTCCGACTCCGATGGTTGAAGAGGCTATTTAAGCCAGTGTGCTCCACTGCCTACTCCCAGCTTGTTATGCAGTTTTATGAGCATTTATCTTTCAACTGCAGTAGACCGGGGGTCCTCACCTCTTCAGTTAGGGGCACGCCCATCGAGGTGACCAGTATCGATATTGCCACTGCTCTTCATTGCACGGATGAGTCCCCTCTTGAGGGCGTTGATATCGAGGAGCAGCCGGAGTCTTTTGCCCTGGCCGAGATCATCATGGATATGTGCGCTGGCCAGTATGCCGACAGGCATAATAATGCGGCCGGCCGATCCAAGCTGCCCCCCAGACTATGGCTCATCGATACGATCCTCCAGCGTAATGTGTGTCCATTGGGGCACAAGACACAGCGGCGAGACCAGTTTCTTCAGACATTATACACCTTCCATAGAGGCCACTGGTACTCGATCCCGTCTGTCATTTGGAGCCAGCTGCACAAGTTCTGGGATCACGTACATGGCCGTCAGACTTCCATGGCCAATGCTTGGGGACTCCCTTTCCCGTTCCTACTCACCTCCATCCTCAAGAAGAAGGGGATTAAGGGGACCCATAGTGACGGGCCAGTACGAGAGCATCCTATCTTTGGGCGGGCTCAGTGGACACAGAGCATATCACATATGCCACGAGGACCCCCAGTCCCTGCTCCAGCAGCTGAGTGAGTAGAGGAGGATCACATGGAGACCGAGGCCCCTGTCATGAGCCCGGTACGGGAGGAGGACCATTCAGATATGGGACCCACCGAGTCCCAGCACTTCTTAGCTGAGCTATCCTCCTTTGAGGTGAGGTCGCTGCTGCCACCAGTCTTGTACATCAGCGCATCGACAGTTTGGAGGCACGATTTACACGCCAGGAGGCCATGCTGCAGGCCATACTTGATCGCCTACCTCCAGCACCCGGTACCTCTCCGACTGCACCACCTGATGATCAGCAGTGAGAGAGTACCACGTCTGGCTGAAGACGTAAAACTTAGCGCTCATGGGAGGCACCCCACAGCATATCCTTTTCATAGTTTATTATTAGTATTTCATAGTTTACTTTTCTATTATTGTTCATTACTTGTTTTCCTCTTTATGTCTGTTTTTTTTCTTTTTCTTTCTTTTTCGAGGACAACATGAGTGCATCAAGTTGAAGTTTGGGGGTGTGCTACGAGCCATGTCAGCCATCAGTTCTCCATCTCCCAGGTCAGCTCTTTCCATGCTATTCACACATTGGGGACAATGTGCAATTTAAGTTTGGGGGTATGGGGACACATTCACACACTCACTATGTCCCACATTTTTTTTGTTTTGTTTTGTTGTTGTTGTTGTTTTGTTATTATTTTCATAGATAAATGCTTGTTCATTATGTCCAATAAACTTTTTATGATCTAAACAAAATTTTATGATTCGACTTCATCAGTAAGCTTAACACTTTGAACATATAGGCCAATAAACAAGTTTTGAACCTAGATCACTGCCCTTTTGGCATTTAAGAATTCACAAGTTTAACTTGAGCTATCACGAGCACATTAGCACATAGCTGTGTGGGGTATGACATGTTATTTGGATTGGTATGTTTCTTTTGCTTGACTGTGAACTAGATGACCATTAGATTGACATTTTGGCATATAAAAATAGAAAAGATTGATTCGTACTCAAAAAGAAAAAAATGCTCCTAATGATCAATAAAAACAAATTTTCCGCCGAGTAACTGGCCCTCTTGCCTCAGTAAGCATTGAGTGTCACGTCAAAAGGTGGAAAATCTTAAGTGATCATTAAAAAAGGAATTTTTCGCTGAGTAACTGGCCCTCTTGCCTCAGTAAGCATTGAGTGTCACGTCAAAAGGTGGAAAATTCTAAATGGTAGCATAAAAATCAGTTAGTTTCGTAGCCTTGTTGACTCGAGCTAGTAAGTCCTTAGGGGTGTCTTTACACCTAATGCCCTAAAACCATCTAGTTTGGGAGTCATTGGCCAAACGCTCGTTACACGAGTCATCAAGAAAGCTTAAGGGAACTAACTTGGCAAAAATCTCGCAAATAAAAGTCTATGCCATATTTGTTGACTCTAATAGGAAGTTTGGTGAATCTTGAGTCATCGAAACACTACCTGTTTGAATTTCTTGAAAACCCAACCTTTTATGTGCTGATCACCACACACCAAAGTCAAACTTGTGATATCTTAAAATACCTAGTGAATATGATTTACGTTCAAAACTCTTATTCATTGCAGATATATGTTTACACTTGTTAAGCTTGCTCATGAATGCGCATCATTGTTTTGTGTAAAATCTAGATTTTTTTATAGACACTATGAACATTGGATTTATCTATATTTCTGTTTTAGTTTTTGGTTTTGTATTGCTAAAGGACTAGCAATATGTAAGTTTGGGGGTGTGATAGACGCTTAAATATACATATTTAAGCCCCCTTATTTACACTTGTTAGATCCTTTATTATGTTAATTTGGTATCTTTTACTCCATTTGTGTGTTTTACATGTTTTTATAGGGTCTTGGAGAAAAAGAAGCAGTTTTGGCACTTTAAGGAAGAAATCTAGAAGCCCTGGAGCACTTTCTGGACAAAGTGCGATCGAGCGCACATGCAATGCGATCGAGCGCACATACGATTGTGCGCACACTTGTAGGATCGAGCGCACAGTGCGATCGAGCGCAAAGATACGGGCGTGAACAGTAAACTGCAGAACCTTATTTTGGAAAATACAAGATTTTCGTTTTAGGAAAGTTTAGGACTCATGGGTCTATTAGAACTTCTCAAAAACCTATAAATACACTTGTAACTCACACACAAAAACACACCTTAGATAGTAAACACTTTTCTCTTTTCTTTTCTTGGAGTGGAGAGCTTGGGAGAGAATTGACGCCTCTTCTCTCGGGTTTATTCTTCTCCCTTATGTTTTGTTTAATTATGTTTACTTCAGTTAGTATGTATAACTAACTCTTTTATAGGGCTCGATTGAAGCCCTAGTTATGCATTCCCATATTTTTATTCATTGATTAAATCTTTGCATAGCTTATTATGTTACTTAACTTGATTAACACCTGTGTTTATTTACATTCCTCATATGTATGTGTAAGGCCAACGTATGCATGTGGTATGGATAGGTTAGTTAGATCAATTTGGATGACCGAGTCCTGGGTCTAACATTAGTAACAAGGGACCATCTTATCCGGATACCCGGGTTAATCAACATGGGAAACCAGGAGTAGATACCATGCCCTAGGTCTCATGTGGTTGTCGATTTCCACAGTACCTATGCTTTCTTAAGGAACAAATCAAGCAGATACCATGCTGAATCCCTTAAGGAAGAAAAGAGTTAGAGTAGATACCATGCCTAACTCGTTGCTTAGGGAAATCAATAGCTTAAGGAGTAGATACCATGCCCTTAGGTTGGCAACCAGTAGGTACACATAATATGGCTAGAGCACTGATACTTTATACAAAATCGGGAATGTATGACTAGTGGTGGATATCAAAGCCCTATGTCTTTATTATTATCAAATCACCCTTCAGTTTATTATTTCTATCTTTTTACATTGCAATTATAATTCTAAATCGAACTTTACCAATCCCTGTGGAGATGATCTTGCATTCGCACACTATGCTACACTATTGACCTTGTGCACTTGCAAGTAAAACAAGTGCGATTATTTACCCATTTATTTAGGTATATTATCGCACAACACATACTGACAACGGCTTTGAAGTATCCTCGGAGGCATCCCTTCCGGCAACCCCTTAGCTTATCTTCTCTCCCCTATGTAGATTTTGTCAAGGCCCGGCCTCCAGCTCAGCAAACATATTTTTGGCATCAACAGATTGGCGCCATCTATGGGAAACCACCATCTCTCGCTAAACAGTATAAGCAAAGAAATGTAAAGAACTCATCTGTTGTCATGCCACCCAAAACCCCCGCCAGGGACGCCGATAAGGGAGTAGCAGGGACCAGTACTCACACCCACCTTTCGGGGTTCCTAGGTCGAACCCAACGCACACCCCAATATGGCGACACTCCAAACGTAGTTTGTAGACCTCTCCCGTTTAGTGGTCGACCTTGTCGCCGAAATACACTGAGGAGCTCGTCAGCCTTCTCCAACACCATCACGACCGGATCCCAATCGCATCAGCTCAACCAACTGTAGGCCCATCATCGACGAATGTTTCGCGGCGGAGTCCTACCCTCCTCGGATCGTCAAACCCAGGGAAAGACCTTCATCCGAGAGCAGCGAAGGCCTCGGTAAGCTAATAGAGGACATGAAGGGATGAATCAACGAAGCCGAGTATTAGGCTTTGCTGGCAGGAATAAGGTTAGCCAGGGTATTTTTCGTAGGGGCCCTGGACGCATACAATGACTCGCAATTGGTGGTGAACCAAGTCAATGGGGAGTTCGAGGCCCGAGGAGAAAAGATCGCCCACTATTTAGAAAAGGCTAAAGAGCTGACCACGAAGTTCAAGGAGTTTCGAATCAGCCAGATTTCGCGAGCAGAAAACTCAAAAGCTGACTCCCTCGCATGGCTCGACTCCTCTCGGCAGCTCAAGGCCACACGGGCGGTCTGCCTCGAAACACTCACACCACCTAGCATCGAGGAAATAACTGTTCTACTCATGGCTGCGGAGGAAACCTGGATGAACCCTATCCTCCAATATTTGCGAGATGGACATCTCTCGAATAATAAGAGGAAGGCTAGAAAAATCGTTTCCCGAGCAGCATAGTATGCAATTTTGAACGATAAATTGTATAAAAGAGGTCTTACGACTCCTTATTTAAAATGCCTAGGCTCAATTAAGGCCAATTATGCCCTCCGTGTAGTCCATGAAGGGATCTGTGGAAATTACCTCGGAGGACGGGCCCTCGCCTTCAAGATCCTTCACCAAGGTTATTACTGGCCCAGGATGCGAGAGGAGGCCTTAGAACTAGTAAAAAAGTAGTAGTATGCTGCCATCTCTCGAAGGTCGGCGAATCCCCTTACTCCAATTACTAGTCCACTTCCTTTTGTCATATGGGGAATGAACCTCCTCGGGCCCTTCACGGGAGCTCTCAGCCAGTGGAAGTACCTTATAGTGGCGATAGACTATTTTACAAAGTGGGTAGAAGTCGAGCCACTAGCTAGCATCACCGACCATCAGACCTAGGGTTTCGTTTGGAAATCAATAGTATGTCATTTCAGTATACCGCAAGTGTTAGTGATGGATGGTTACACCCAAAACATAAAGCAGTTATTGTAGTATAATTTTGGGGTGTCGATTCCACAGGGAAACAAGTTAATTACGAAAGAAGGTGTAAACTTTAACACTAACGATAATGATTAGATGAGAGAATATGAGTTTTGATAATGCAATATTGTGTAAAAGAGTTGTGCGAATATAACGAAGAATATAAATAAGAAATAACAAGGTTCCGGGATTCCTACTTAGGTTCGTTCCCTATTTCCACTCTTGATTCAAATTTTTATCTCGATTGCAAGTTTCACATCCTAAACAGGCAATCGAAAAGTATTCAATCAAGCACATTTATATCTCTAATATAATTGCTACAAATTACTCTTTGATTTCAATTCAAGCACACATGATTTATCTTATAGATTAGCAAGAAACGACAATATATTGCAATAATGATATCACAGTAATGGCCGATCTATAAGATAAATATACCGAAATCAATTACATCCAAACAACTTGACATAAGAAGAGCTTGACTAGACTTATGTGGAGTAGAAGGATGCAATCACCGGATTGAGAGAAACTAAAAGAAGAAGAATATAGAATACAACTATCACATGAACTCAAATCCTTCTTAATTAATCAAAGAGTAAATCATAGACAAAGTTTTAACAATAAGTCCATACAAATGAATCAAAAACAGGAAATAAGGAACAATAAAACCCTAACGATTCATCCCTTTCCCTTGTTTGATGATTAGTTAGCCATGAAACTCAAGGTGAAAAAACAATATAGATGTTCTCCCCTTGATTTCTTGGCCATGGAGCTCAAGGTGGAAGAACAATGTGGATGTTCTCTCCTTGATTTCCAACTCACGAAAACTTAAACAGAATGCTAAAAACTTCTCTAATTTGTATCTATCAAAAACTGTCTTTTTTTCTCATCGAGTTCCCTCCCCGGCTGCAAACCTTAAGCATATATTTATAGCCCACGAGGGAGAGCTGTCTTTGCACAACCTTAATTTGAGTCTGAATTGGAGTCAAGAAGCATGTACGCACTACTGGCTCTGTCTGAGTGTGCGCCTGAACGCTGGAAAGTGAAGGCTCGAACGTGAAGGTGGGTCCAGCAGCATGTGCGCGCTGCTGGCTTTGTTTGAGCGTGCGCCTGGGCGCTGGAAAGTAAAGGTGCAGCGTTAGTTGGCGAGGGGCGCGGCGCTGATGGTCGAGGGGCGCAGCGCTGGTTCATGGGCGCCTAGGCGCTCTCTTGTTTTCCTGGGCACTGGGGCACTGGTTCATGGGTGCCTAGGCGCTCACTCTTGTTTTCCTGGGCGCTGGAGCGGTGGACAGTGAGAGGTGAGGCGCTGGGCTTTGTTCTGGAGGCCTGAACTGTTTCTGCTAAAACTGCCATAACTTTCACTAGAAAAATCATTTTTCTGAACCGTAAAATTCTCCAGAAAATAGACTTCCGGATCTTTCTAAGAATATATGGCTCATCTCCTGGTTCTTCCTACATCAATACAGTTTAATCTGCAAAGATGATCAATCTGTACAGGAAATTCTGGCAATTTAGTGAAACTCCTTCAGCTTGTATGCAGAAGTGCACACACTAGTGTGCCTACCCTTAACTTGTTCCAAACTGATGCACACACTTGTGTGCAGTCTTTTAACTCAATGTACTTTATTGTTCCAACTTTGGTTTAGACTTTTAATCATCTTTAAATCATTTTTGGAAATGTCTAAACCTTGGGCAAAAAACGAGCACCGACACCCAAGATCTTTTGGTGCTTTAAACATGGATCGCTTTATCATCTCTTTTGTACTCAACGCACCTGAAAATGCATCGAATTAAGTCAATGATTTATGAATAACACTTTAAAGTTATCAACATGTAAAAGTGCGATTACGACCGAGATTAATCCTAAAGTGTTAACAATTAAGTATTGTTTAGATGCATTTTATGACTCTCATCACAACCCCCAACTAGCTTATTGCTAGTCCCTAGCAATTCAAGCGAAAGACATGAAATGAGTTCTTTATTTAGAAATTAATGCAAAATACAACAATGCTAGTGTTAACCAAGAGTGATTCAAAAATCTTTGTCTCAAAAATCATGCGTAACATATAGCATATAGAATCATTAAATTTCACTCAAATCCAAAAATAATTCAAACATCAATCTTAAAATCGTTATTGACTCTTAACATCCGTCTTACCACAATCCATTAATCTGAACATCCGGATGATTTTATGCACAATATTCATGAATACAAGTCTTGGCCTCTAAAAAAAATAAATCGCGTGACATCAATCACAAAAACAAGCTCCATAAGCTTAAATTTCAAACCACTCTCCACTATTGTAGAAAAATCACATTACATTGGATCAATAGGTCTTTAATAAGCTTGTAACGTTCGGTTAAGGTAAATGCTAAGAAAGAATGGGAAGAATTCACAAGTAAAATAACTTAATCTCTTAGTTTTGAACATAGCTCTTTAAGCACTGGATAACCTTACTTAAGTACCCAACTCTTCCAACCATTTTTTTTTAAATTTTTTTTTCTTTTCGAGGATTGTTTTCTCAACAAATCACCATTTGTTTTTCTTTTCTTTTGTATTTTGGCATAAAAGACCATTCACCTCCTTTTTCATTTCTTTCTTTTCCACAACCCCAAACTTATCTCCTTTAATGTACTTGGGTTGTGGTAGTGATATTTTTTTCACATTTCCACCCTTACTCATTTTAAGTGCTTCTCACGAAATGTGTATAGTTAAATTCTTTTTAAGAGAGAGGTAAGGATAAAATATTCTCTTTAGGCTTATAAGGGTAAGTGAATGGGTTTTTGAAAGAAACCAGGCTCAACTTCGTTTTCAAGAAAAAGGCTCAAATAGGTGACTAGTGATATATATCGCAAGGGTAGGTTTGAAAGGCTCAAACAGTTCAAAAATGGCCTATATCATATCCTAAGCAATGTGCATTCTAGGAATTTGCCTCGAGTGGTTATCAAGTAAGTTCTAGAGCTTGCCGAGACCGCAAAAATATTCACAAACTAATCACACATAAAACTTTTCTAAATGCTTACGATTAATCATACAATCTTACCACAAGCTAGAGTCTCTAACCGAATCAAGATTGATACTTAAATTAATTTCAAACCGAAGCAAGATTTAATTTCTTCTAAGTGCTATATGCTATCTCAATTAAGGTCATATCATTGATATGTGAATAACTCCAAGGCTAACACAAAGCATGCTAAAAACAAACTTTTTTTTTTTTTAAATTATCCTAACAAACAAAACATAGGAAAGTGACACCAAGTAGTTCAATGGAAAAAGGAAAGAAATGTGTTTCCTCCACCCCCAACCTAAACATTGCATTGACCTCAATGTGAAAGAAAAAGGAAAAGAAACTCCCTTTGTTAGCCAAAAGTGCACAGAAGCTAAAAATTGTGCACCACCATTTGAATTGCTTCGCATATTTGTCCCTGAAAAAGAAACACGAAAGTAAAACTAGAAAACAGAAAAATACTAATAATAAACACGAAAAAGAATTATGAAAAGAAAAGAAAAAAAATAAACAAATAAAAAGGATATGCTTTGGGGTGCCTCCCATGAGCGCTAAGTTTTACGTCTTCAGCCAGACGATGCACCACTCTCACTGATGGCCTCATTGTGGTGCTGAAAATGAGGCTCCAAACTCAATGGCCTCAGTGTTAATCTTTTGGCAAGGAATACTTAAAGTCCACCACATATGGCTCAAGTGTTCTTAGTGTTGCCCATTTACAATCAGCAGTAGGGTATTTGATTCCCGCATCCATGTGACTTCTATCAAGCAACTTCTCAAAGCATGGTTGCCCAGATTTCTTAATAAATCCCTGTGACTTATCACAAATATCAATAACGTTAACAACATGGGGATAAATTGAAGAATCATTGAACTCAAAATTATTAGGAAGGAATTCCAAAGAGTTAGAATTATCTTCAATGTTCTCATCCTCTAAATTAAGCTTATCAATCATATAAGTGTTGAAACACTCATCCTCTTCAATTGGCTGCCTTGAGATTCGGAAAACATTTACCTCTAAAGTCCTATTTCCAAATGATAATGTCATTAGGCCATTTCTACAATTAATGAGGGCATTAGCAGTGGCAAGGAATGGTCTTCCAAGTATCAAAGGAATTTTGGACTCTGTATTTACCATAGAAACAGTATCTAAAACCAAGAAGTCAACAGGATAATAGAAATTATCAATTTGTAACAAAATATCTTCTACAATACCTCTTGGTTTTCTTACCGATCTATCCGCTAGTTGAAGTACCACGGAGGTTGGTTTAATCTCACCTAAACCGAGTTGCAAGTACATGGAGTATGGCATGAGGTTCACACTAGCTCCCAAATCTAGCAATGCTTGGCCACAAGATTTGTTTCCAATTTGGCAAGCCACTGTTGGACAGCCCGGATCTTTATATTTGGGTGGTGTCGTGCTATCAATTACCACTCTTGCTTGCTCCGTTAAGAATACAGTCTTCTTAACATTGTGCCTCCTCTTGAGTGTGCATAGATCCTTGATGACTTTAGCATAATTGGGAATCTGTTTTATAACATGAAGAAGAGGGAGGTTAATCTTAACATGCTGAAGTTGTTCAAGAATCTCGCCTTTTAGTGCTGAATTTCTCTCCTTAGGTTTAAGGAGAGCTTGAGGGAAAGGCACCGGTAGGGAATAATCATCATGGGCCTCTTGTTCCTTGGGCGCTTTATCCTTGTTGTTCACAGTATTAGGAATCAAGTGTGGTGGTAGTGTGGGTCCATCAATTTTCTTACCGCTGCGGGTGATTATGGCGTTAACCTCTTTAATATTTTGATTTTTTGGATCAGAGGTTTGTGCCATATGTTGTCCCCTTGGATTTTGTTGTGGCTGCGAAGGGAACCGACCTTACTCTTGAATTGTCAAGAAACTAGTCAACTTGGTGAGTTGACTTTTTATCTCCTTTTGCTCATCTTTGATCCCTTTTTGCTCTTCTAGCACCCGTTGATTTATCTTGCCTTGTTCTTCCACACTCTTGGCATGTACTTGCAGAAATGACTTAAACATTCATACCCATGGTGTGGACAAGAATTTAAAAGGTCCTTGAAACGTTCCCAAACTTGATATAAGGTTTCACTCTCCTTTTGTGCAAAGTTTGAGATTTGTCTCTTAAGGTTGTTGGTCTTATGGGTTGGGAAGTGTTTTTGGAAGAAAACTCGGGTCATCTCATCCCGACTACCAATAGACCTAGGCCTTAATGAGTACAACCAAGTCTTGGCTTTTTCTTTAAGTGAAAAAGGGAAAAACCGGAGTCTGACAGTGTCCACCATATCAGCCCTATTTTGGAAGGTTGCTACTACTTCCTCGAATTCCCTAATGTGGATGTAGGGGCTTTCATTCTCAAACCCATGGAAAGTTGGTAGCAATTGTATCATGCCCAGCTTAAACTCAGCTTGTGGGGCATTAGGGGGGAACATGATACAAGAGGGTGTGGCCGTTCGGCTAGGGTGCAAATAGTCTTTAAGTGTCCTAGCAACATTTTCATTGTGATTGCCGGCCATGTTATCAAAATCCTCTAAATTCTCGGATGGGGGTGCACTATGGTATGATCTAGGCGAGGTTTCATTAACGGACGTGGAAGGAGAGAGTGACTCTAATTCGGGTCCTTTAATGAATCTGCCTGGCGAATCTCTCGGTTTAAGCATACACCAATTAATTTAGAGGGGAAATAAAATATATAAAACAGAATAATAAATAATTAAAAAATAAATAAATAAAACAGAATAATAAACAAATAAATAAAACAGAATAATAAATAGATAAATAAAACAGAATAATAAACAAATAAATAAAACAGAATAATAAAAGAAAATTAAAAAAATAAAAGTAAATGAACAATATTATGGTATTTACAAAGTGCTGAAAAGAAAAATATTTACGATTTTTTTTCTTAATATTTATTTATTTTTTTACTTAAAGTTGACAAGCTTCCTTTGTACTTAAGCGCGTTTCCCTGGCAACGGCGCCAAAATTTGGTTACGCCCAAAACATAAAGCGGTTATTGTAGTATAGTTTTGGGGTGTCGATTCCACAGGGAAACAAGTTAATTACGAAAGAAGGTGTAAACTTTAACACTAACGATAATGATTAGATGAGAGAATATGAGTTTTGATAATGCAATATTGTGTAAAAGAGTTGTGCGAATATAACGAAGAATATAAATAAGAAATAACAAGGTTCCGGGAATCCTCCTTAGGTTTGTTCCCTATTTCCACTCTTTATTCAAATTTTTATCTCGATTGCAAGTTTCACATCCTAAACAGGCAATCGGAAAGTATTCAATCAAGCACATTTATATCTCTAATATAATTACTACAAATTACTCTTTGATTTCAATTCAAGCACACATGATTTATCTTATAGATTAGCAAGAAACGACAATATATTGCAATAATGATATCACAGTAATGGCCGATCTATAAGATAAATATACCGAAATCAATTACATCCAAACAACTTGACATAAGAAGAGCTTGACTAGACTTATGTGGAGTAGAAGGATGCAATCACTGGATTGAGAGAAACTAAAAGAAGAAGAATATAGAATACAATTATAACATGAACTCAAATCCTTCTTAATTAATCAAAGAGTAAATCATAGACAAAGTTTTAACAATAAGTCCATACAAATGAATCAAAAACAGGAAATAAGGAACAATAAAACCCTAACGATTCATCCCTGTCCCTTGTTTGATGATTAGTTAGCCATGAAACTCAAGGTGGAAAAACAATATAGATGTTCTCCCCTTGATTTCTTGGCCATTGAGCTCAAGGTGGAAGAACAATGTGGATGTTCTCTCCTTGATTTCCAACTCACGAAAACTTAAACAGAATTCCTAAAACTTCTCTAATTTGTATCTATCAAAAACTGTCTTTTTTTCTCATCGAGCTCCCTCCCCGGCTGTAAATCTTAAGCATATATTTATAGCCCACGAGGGAGAGCTGCCTTTGCACAACCTTAATTTGAGTCTGAATTGGAGTCCAGAAGCATGTGCGCACTGCTGGCTTTGTCTGAGTGTGCACCTAAGCGCTGGAAAGTGAAGGCTGGAACGTGAAGGTGGGTCCAGCAGCATGTGCGCGCTGCTGGCTTTGTTTGAGCGTGCGCCTGGGCGCTGGAAAGTAAAGGTGCAGCGTTAGTTGGCGAGGGGCGCGACGCTGATGGCCGAGGGGCGCAGCGCTGGTTCATGGGCGCCTAGGCGCTCTCTTGTTTACCTGGGCACTGGGGCGCTGGTTCATGGGTGCCTAGGCGCTCACTCTTGTTTTCCTGGGCGCTGGAGCGCTGGACAGTGAGATGTGAGGCGCTGGGCTTTGTTCTGGAGGCCTGAACTGTTTCTGCTAAAACTGCCATAACTTTCACTAGAAAAATCCTTTTTTTGAACCGTAAAATTCTCCAGAAAATAGACTTCCGGATCTTTCTAAGAATATATGGCTCATCTCCTGGTTCTTCCTACATCAATACAGTTTAATCTGCAAAGATGATTGATCTGTACGGGAAATTCTGGCAATTTAGTGAAACTCCTTCAGCTTGTATGCAGAAGTGCACACACTAGTGTGCCTACCCTTAACTTGTTCCAAAGTGATGCACACACTTGTGTGCAGTCTTTTAACTCAATGTACTTTATTTTTCCAACCTTGTTTTAGACTTTTAATCATCTTTAGATCTTTTTTGGAAATGTCTAAACCTTGGGCAAAAAACGAGCACCGACACCCAAGATCTTTTGGCGCTTTAAACATGGATCGCTTTATCATCTCTTTTGTACTCAACGCACCTGAAAATGCATTGAATTAAGTCAATGATTTATGAATAACACTTTAAAGTTATCAACATGTAAAAGTGCGATTACGACCGAGATTAACCCTAAAGTGTTAACAATTAAGTATTGTTTAGATGCATTTTATGACTCTCATCACAACCCCCAACTAGCTTATTGCTAGTCCCTAGCAATTCAAGCAAAAGACATGAAATGAGTTCTTTATTTAGAAATTAATGCAAAATACAACAATACTAGTGTTAACCAAGAGTGATTCAAAAATCTTTGTCTCAAAAATCATGCGTAACATATAGCATATAGAATCATTAAATTTCACTCAAATCCAAAAATAATTCAAACATCAATCTTAAAATCGTTATTGACTCTTAACATCCGTCTTACCACAATCCATTAATCTGAACATCCGGATGATTTTATGCACAATATTCATAAATACAAGTCTTGGCCTCTAAAAAAAATAAATCACGTGATATCAATCACAAAAACAAGCTCCATAAGCTTATATTTCAAACCACTCTCCACTATTGTAGAAAAATCACATTACATTGGATCAATAGGTCTTTAATAAGCTTGTAACGTTCGGTTAAGGTAAAGGCTAAGAAAGAATGGGAAGAATTCACAAGTAAAATAACTTAATCTCTTAGTTTTGAACATAGCTCTTTAAGCACTGGATAACCTTACTTCAGTACCCAACTCTTACAACCATTTTTTTTTTATTTTTTTTTCTTTTCGAGGATTGTTTTCTCAACAAATCACCATTTGTTTTTCTTTTCTTTTGTATTTTGGCATAAAAGACCATTCACCTCCTTTTTCATTTCTTTCTTCCCCCTACTTATCTCCTTTAATGTACTTGGGTTGTGGTAGTGATATTTTTTTTCATATTTTCACCCTTACTCATTTTAAGTGCTTCTCACAAAATGTGTATAGTTAAATTCTTTTTAAGAGAGAGGTCAGGATAAAATATTCTCTTTAGGCTTATAAGGGTAAGTGAATGGGTTTTTGAAAGAAACCAGGCTCAACTTTGTTTTCAAGAAAAAGGCTCAAATAGGTGACTAGTGATATATATCGCAAGGGTAAGTTTGAAAGGCTCAAACAATTCAAAAATGGCCTATATCGTATCCTAAGTTATGTGCATTCTAGGAATTCGCCTCAAGTGGTTATCAAGTAAGTTCTAGAGCTTACCGAGACCGCAAAAATATTCACAAAATAATCACACATAAAACTTTTCTAAATGCTTACGATTAATCATACAATCTTACCACAAGCTAGAGTCTTTAACCAAATCAAGATTGATACTTAAATTAATTTCAAACCGAAGCAAGATTTAATTTCTTCTAAGTGCTATATGCTATTTCAATTAAGGTCATATCATTGATATGTGAATAATTCCAAGGCTAACACAAAGCATGCTAAAAACAAACTTTTTTTTTTAAAAATTATCCTAACAAACAAAACGTAGGAAAGTGACACCAAGCAGTTCAATGGAAAAAGGAAAGAAATGTGTTTCCTCCACCCCCAACCTAAACATTGCATTGACCTCAATGTGAAAGAAAAAGGAAAAGAAACTCCCTTTGTTAGCCAAAAGTGCACAGAAGCTAAAAATTGTGCACCACCATTTGAATTGCTTCGCATATTTGTCCCTGAAAAAGAAACACGAAAGTAAAACTAGAAAACAGAAAAATACTAATAATAAACACGAAAAAGAATTATGAAAAGAAAAGAAAAAAAATAAACAAATAAAAAGGATATGCTTTGGGGTGCCTCCCATGAGCGCTAAGTTTTACGTCTTCAGCCAGACCATGCACCACTCTCACTGATGGCCTCATTGTGGTGCTGAAAATGAGGCTCCAAACTCAATGGCCTCAGTGTTAATCTTTTGGCAAGGAATACTTAAAGTCTACCACATATGGCTCAAGTGTTCTTAGTGTTTCCCATTTACAATCAGCAGTAGGGTATTTGATTCTCGTATCCATGTGACTTCTATCAAGCAACTTCTCAAAGCATAGTTGCCCAGATTTCTTAATAAATCCCTGTGACTTATCACAAATATCAATAACATTAACAACATGGGGATAAATGGAAGAATCATTGAACTCGAAATTATTAGGAAGGAATTCCAAAGAGTTAGAATTATCTTCAATGTTCTCATCCTCTAAATTAAGCTTATCAATCATATAAGTGTTGAAACACTCATCCTCTTCAATTGGCTGCCTTGAGATTCGGAAAACATTTACCTCTAAAGTCCTATTTCCAAATGATAATGTCATTAGGCCATTCCTACAATTAATAAGGGCATTAGCAGTGGCAAGGAATGGTCTTCCAAGTATCAAAGGAATTTTGGACTCTGTATTTACCATAGAAACAGTATCTAAAACCAAGAAGTCAATAGGATAATAGAAATTATCAATTTGTAACAAAATATCTTCTACAATACCTCTTGGTTTTCTTACAGATCTATCCGCTAGTTGAAGTACCACGGAGGTTGGTTTAATCTCACCTAAACCGAGTTGCAAGTACATGGAGTATGGCATGAGGTTCACGCTAGCTCCCAAATCTAGCAATGCTTGGCCACAAGATTTGTTTCCAATTTGGCAAGCCACTGTTGGACAGCCCGGATCTTTATATTTGGGTGGTGTCGTGCTATTAATTACCACTCTTACTTGCTCCGTTAAGACTGCAGTTTTCTTAACATTGTGCCTCCTCTTGAGTGTGCATAGATCCTTGATGACTTTAGCATAATTGGGAATCTGTTTTATAACATGAAGAAGAGGGAGGTTAATCTTAACATGCTGAAGTTGTTCAAGAATCTCGCCTTTTAGTGCTGAATTTCTCTTCTTAGGTTTAAGGAGAGCTTGAGGGAAAGGCACCGGTGGGGAATAATCATCATGGGCCTCTTGTTCCTTGGGCGCTTTATCCTTGTTGTTCACAGTATTAGGAATCAAGTGTGGTGGTAGTGTGGGTCCATCAATTTTCTTACCGCTGCGGGTGATTATGGCGTTAACCTCTTTAATATTTTGATTTTTCGGATCAGAGGTTTGTGCCATATGTTGTCCCCTTGGATTTTGTTGCGGCTACGAAGGGAACCGACCTTGCTCTTGAATTGTCAAGAAACTAGTCAACTTGGTGAGTTGACTTTTTATCTCCTTTTGCTCATCTTTGATCCCTTTTTGCTCTTCTAGCACCTGTTGATTTATCTTGCCTTGTTCTTCCACACTGTTGGCATGTACTAGCAGAAATGACTTAAATATATCTTCCAAAGGTAAAGATTGTTGTGGTGCATTAGATGAGGTTGCTTCCGGTTGCCATTGGGTACTAGAGTGGGGATGAGGTTGTATATCGGATCTCCAACGGGTGCTAGTTTGGGCTGGGGGTTGTGTATCGGGTCTCCAATTAAAATTTGGGTGATTCTTCCAACCGGGATTATAGGTGTTAGAATAGAGTGAGTATGGTTTGCTAGAGGATATACCTAAAGCATTACACTCTCCTTTCATCTCAAAATAGGTTGGACAATCCCTAGGCACATGATCTACCCCATTACACATGAAACAAGGCTCACGGGACTCTACCCTAGCAACTGGTTCGGGGGCTCTAGCATCCTTGGCTCTTAAGACTTCAATTACCTTAGTTAGGGCCTCTAAACGGGCTTTAAGGCTGTCCTCTTCCTTAAGTTGGTAGATTCTAGTGGGTTGATTTCTCCTAGTACTTTCCATGGCACTCGGTCCTGTCCAAGTGTGGGCTTTTTCTGATAGATCATCTAGGAAATCTATGGCTTGATCGGGATCTTTTTGAAGAAAATCCCCATTACACACCATTTCTATGAATTGCCTCTCCCTACTTAGGAGTCCATCATAGAAATAGCTGACTACCCGCCAACTTTCATACCCATGGTGTGGACAAGAATTTAAAAGGTCCTTGAAACGTTCCCAAACTTGATATAAGGTTTCACTCTCCTTTTGTGCAAAGTTTGAGATTTGTCTCTTAAGGTTGTTGGTCTTATGGGTTGGGAAGTGTTTTTGGAAGAAAACTCGGGTCATCTCATCCCGACTACCAATAGACCTAGGCCTTAATGAGTACAACCAAGTCTTGGCTTTTTCCTTAAGTGAAAAAGGGAAAAACCGGAGTCTGACAGTGTCCACCATATCAGCCCTATTTTGGAAGGTTGCTACTACTTCCTCGAATTCCCTAATGTGGATGTAGGGGCTTTCATTCTCAAACCCATGGAAAGTTGGTAGCAATTGTATCATGCCCAGCTTAAACTCAGCTTGTGGGGCATTAGGGGGGAACATGATACAAGAGGGTGTGGCCGTTCGGCTAGGGTGCAAATAGTCTTTAAGTGTCCTAGCAACATTTTCATTGTGATTGCCGGCCATGTTATCAAAATCCTCTAAATTCTTGGATGGGGGTGCACTATGGTATGATCTAGGCGAGGTTTCATTAACGGACGTGGAAGGAGAGAGTGACTCTAATTCGGGTCCTCTAATGAATCTGCCTCGCGAATGTCTCGGTTTAAGCATGCACCAATTAATTTAGAGGGGAAATAAAATATATAAAACAGAATAATAAATAATTAAAAAATAAATAAATAAAACAGAATAATAAACAAATAAATAAAACAGAATAATAAATAGATAAATAAAACAGAATAATAAACAAATAAATAAAACAGAATAATAAAAGAAAATTAAAAAAATAAAAGTAAATGAACAATATTATGGTATTTACAAAGTGCTGAAAAGAAAAATATTTACGATTTTTTTTCTTAATATTTATTTATTTTTTTACTTAAAGTTGACAAGCTTCCTTTGTACTTAAGCGCTTTTCCCTGGCAACGGCGCCAAAATTTGGTTACGCCCAAAACATAAAGCGGTTATTGTAGTATAGTTTTGGGGTGTCGATTCCACAGGGAAACAAGTTAATTACGAAAGAAGGTGTAAACTTTAACACTAACGATAATGATTAGATGAGAGAATATGAGTTTTGATAATGCAATATTGTGTAAAAGAGTTGTGCGAATATAACGAAGAATATAAATAAGAAATAACAAGGTTCCGAGAATCCTCCTTAGGTTCGTTCCCTATTTCCACTCTTGATTCAAATTTTTATCTCGATTGCAAGTTTCACATCCTAAACAGGCAATCGGAAAGTATTCAATTAAGCACATTTATATCTCTAATATAATTACTACAAATTACTCTTTGATTTCAATTCAAGCACACATGATTTATCTTATAGATTAGCAAGAAACGACAATATATTGCAATAATGATATCACAGTAATGGCCGATCTATAAGATAAATATACCGAAATCAATTACATCCAAACAACTTGACATAAGAAGAGCTTGACTAGACTTATGTGGAGTAGAAGGATGCAATCACCGGATTGAGAGAAACTAAAAGAAGAAGAATATAGAATACAATTATAACATGAACTCAAATCCTTCTTAATTAATCAAAGAGTAAATCATAGACAAAGTTTTAACAATAAGTCCATACAAATGAATCAAAAACAGGAAATAAGGAACAATAAAACCCTAACGATTCATCCCTGTCCCTTGTTTGATGATTAGTTAGCCATGAAACTCAAGGTGGAAAAACAATATAGATGTTCTCCCCTTGATTTCTTGGCCATGGAGCTCAAGGTGGAAGAACAATGTGGATGTTCTCTCCTTGATTTCCAACTCACGAAAACTTAAACAGAATTCCTAAAACTTCTCTAAGTTGTATCTATCAAAAACTGTCTTTTTTTCTCATCGAGCTCCCTCCCCGGCTGTAAATCTTAAGCATATATTTATAGCCCATGAGGGAGAGCTGCCTTTGCACAACCTTAATTTGAGTCTGAATTGGAGTCCAGAAGCATGTGCGCACTGCTGGCTTTGTCTGAGTGTGCACCTAAGCGCTGGAAAGTGAAGGCTGGAACGTGAAGGTGGGTCCAGCAGCATGTGCGCACTGCTGGCTTTGTCTAAGCGTGCGCCTGGGCGCTGGAAAGTAAAGGTGCAGCGTTAGTTGGCGAGGGGCGCGGCGCTGATGGCCGAGGGGCGCAGCGCTGGTTCATGGGCGCCTAGGTGCTCTCTTGTTTGCCTGGGCGCTGGGGTGCTGGTTCATGGGCGCCTAGGCGCTCACTCTTGTTTTCCTGGGCGCTGGGGCGCTGGACAGTGAGAGGTGAGGCGCTGGGCTTTGTTCTGGAGGCCTGAACTGTTTCCGCTAAAACTGCCATAACTTTCACTAGAAAAATTCTTTTTCCAAACCATAAAATTCTCCAGAAAACAGACTTCCGGATCTTTCTAAGCATATATGGCTCATCTCCTGGTTCTTCCTACATCAATACAGTTTAATCTGCAAAGATGATTGATCTGTACGGGAAATTCTGGCAATTTAGTGAAACTCCTTCAGCTTGTATGCAGAAGTGCACACACTAGTGTGCCTACCCTTAACTTGTTCCAAAGTGATGCACACACTTGTGTGCAATCTTTTAACTCAATTTAATTTATTGTTCCAACCTTGATTTAGACTTTTAATCATCTTTAAATCATTTTTTGAAATGTCTAAACCTTGGACAAAAAACGAGCACCGACACCCAAGATCTTTTGTCGCTTTAAACATGGATCGCTTTGTCATCTCTTTTGTACTCAACGCACCTAAAAATGCATCGAATTAAGTCAATGATTTATGAATAACACTTTAAAGTTATCAACATGTAAAAGTGCGATTACGACCGAGAGTAACCCTAAAGTGTTAACAATTAAGTATTGTTTAGATGCATTTTATGACTCTCATCAATGGACAACGGCAAACTATTCGATAGTGCTCAGTTCAAAGTATTTTGTGACGAACTACACATCAAGCACCGCTTCTCGTCTGTCGGGTACCCGTAAGCTAATGGGCAGGCCGAAGTGACTAACATAACCCTTTTACAAGGCATAAAAAGAAGATTGGAGGAGTGAGACTGACAGTTGACGAACCACATGATGAATATCCTTTAGGCTTATCGGACCACCGCCTGAGCACCCACGGGTGAAACCCCTTTCTTCATGACTTATGGCTCCAAAGCCGTTATCCCATTGGAAATCGGAGTGACCTCACTCTGAATACAAAACTTCGAAGAAAAAAACAACTACAAAGCTCTTCGTATAAACACCGAGCTCCTCGACGAAGCACGAGATAAAGGTCAGATCCGGCTAGCGGCCTATCAGCAGCGGACCGCTAAGTATATAACTCTCGAGTACGAGGAAGACACTTCCAGCTTCATGATCTCGTTCTGCAGAATAATGAAGTATCTCAACCTTAAGAAACGGGAAAGCTGATCCCTAACTAGGAGGGCCTATATCGTATCAAAAGAGTGTGCCACCTTGGTATCTTCAAACTCAAGGAGCTAAGTGGAAAGTGCATTCCACGAACTTGAAACGTCGAACACCTTCGGCATTTTTTCCAATAAACTCGGATCTGGCACCAAGTTTCAAAGGAAATTTTTACTAGAAAAGCAAGTGTAAAGCAAGAAACCATTGTAAAACGAGTAAGGTTGGAAGAAAGGAAATTTTTATTAACTTATCAAAAGGTTATAATAAAAAACCCTAATTTCCTCGAAATATAAAGAGAAGGAAAAACCCTAATCTGGGGCAGAAACTGCCTCAACCTCCCCCTCTGTGGCAGGCCGCTCTCCCCCTATGGCGGGCTACTCCCGCCTTGTGCCTGGATGTTCTTCCCCATTGGCGGGCTGCCCCTCGTCCTTATCCTCCTCCTAGGGCTTCAAGAGGTCAAGGCCCAAAAAATTCATCTCTAGGTGCATGGCCTCGACCTTCCTCTTCGCCTCCAATAAGCCCTTTAGAAACTGCTTCCCCCCTTCCAGGTCCACGGTCATCTTGAAGGCATCCGAGCTCTAAAAAGCAGCCAGGGCCTCCTCAATGACCGCCTGAGTATGAGCCTCACCCTCGTCCCTTAGGCGCTGCATCGTCCACTCCACCTCGAGCTTAGCGCAGAAGGCAGCGTCCCGCTCTCGGACTGCTTCTGCCCTAGCCTAGTTGGCTACATCCTCTTAGATTTGTAGCCACTAGATGGCCTCGGTCTTCTCCTCCAACTGCCATTGGGTTTGGTTTAGGAGCTCGACCATCTCCATGCACTAGCGGGAAGTGACGCCAAGAAGGATGCCCATTTGCAAAACCAAGCAAGCAAGTGTTAAAACGCTAAGTTTAAACTTGAGAGAAAAACAGAATTAAAGTAAAAAGAGATACCTAGGAGGTGACGACCTCCACGGCCGAGCAGAGGCTCTTAGTAGGCCTCCGAGATAGCTCCTGGAGATCCTAGGGAAGGATCCCCATCATCAGGTGCTCCTGCGCCACCAGAGGGTGCGCAAAGACAGAGTTATCAATCCTTAAAGCTCAATTGGGCCTAAAGACCGGCGCCCCCGAAATAGCTGAAGACCCCAGGGTAGTCGAGGCCACCAGGGGAGCGATGGTCACTAGCACGGGTCAGGCTGAGAAGGGCCTCGGGGAGGGCTCTCAAAATCTATCTAGGTAGAGGCACGAGGCCTCTTCCTCATCCCCGAGCCCGAGGCCTGTCGCTTCTCAGTCGCGGCAACCTTCCTCTTCTCCATGGTGAGTTTCCTTGCCTGCTCCCGAACACGTGCCGTGGTGTCCATCTCCGATTCAAAGAAAAGAAAAGTACATAAGTAAAACTACGAGGCAGAAAAAAGCAAAGCAGAAGCAAAAAACTACTAAGTATTAAAGGCATGAATCTTTACCGCTCTCGAGCGAAGACTCGGCACATGGAAGGCATAGGCCGCACCTCACCAGCTTTTCATTATCATAGAGGACTTCAACGTCAAGCGGTGAGGCAACCGTGGCATCCACGACCTCTTGCTCGCTCATGGGGAGGCCCAATTTCTTACACTTTTCAGTTCGGTCCATGCTCCATGAACAGGGAAGGCCGAAGTCTTTGATAGATTAAATAAAGAAGAATTTTTTCTTCCATCTCTTGATCGATGATGGAGTCCTCCCCAACAGCCTCCTCTTCGGTCGGGTGCTGAAAACCACCCATCTAGTCTGGTTGTGCCTACTGACCAGGAAGTGGGCCTTGAAAATATCCATGTTCATTGGCCCACCCACTTTTGTACAAACACAGATAAATGCCATGATCAGCAATACCGAGTTCGGCACCAGCTGACACAGTGCAATATCGAAGTACCGTAAAACAACATAAAAGAATGGGTAAAAGGGAAGCCAAAGCCCGACCCTCATGTGGTGCTCATACATGCACAACTTATAGGGCGCGGTGCTCGGTAGGGGCTCGCAAGCCCTTTCCCCTGTCTCAGCCAACTGAAGGTTATACAAGCTCAGTATATGGTACATCCTTCGAATTACCTCCAAGTCCTGCTCTTCCAGTTGGCTGGGGACCTCATTGGCTATGTAATTCCACTCCTCCCTCTCGTCCCTAACCGAGGCACCCTTAATATCTACCAAGGTCTCATCCCTAGAAGAAGAGTCATCTTCATACTCTTCCACCGCATGGATGTATAGCACCATTGTCAAGGGGCCTTCCCTCACCATGCCCTTTTTTTGGGTCACACTCCTCGAAGAGGATGTGGACGACCCTGACTCCTCGGTACTGCCACTACTACTTTCACCTATACTACTCTTACTGCTACCACTAGCATTACCACTACTAGGCAGGTCACAATACTTATCAAAAGAAGACATGTTGAAAAATGAAGTAGAGGGCGTAAACTCACCAAAATCTGAGGGATTCAGACTCTGCTCGCTCAAAAGAGATCGGTCCTTAGGAACTCCCTCCTCTGAAACACCTTCTCGTCCACAGCCCTTCAACAAGCACGACACGGCACCACCAATGAAATCTAAAACTGTAGTAAAGCGACCATACAAAAATATCACTAAGAAACTCTAGGGCAAAGGTTCTCACAGCCTGGGATGAAGGCTCTCAAAGCAAGGGTAGGAAACTCTCACAAAACTTAAACTTAGTACGAGGATGAATGCTCTCAGGATCGAGGACGAGGGCTCTCAAAAGATTTCTCACTTGAAGAAAAAACTCACTGATTTGAAGTGAAGAAGTGAGGGAGAAACAACCTCTTTATAAAGGGGAAAAAGCATGGCATACGAGGACATTAAAGAAAACGGTTGAGGAGGTGGCCTTTTAGCTGCTCGAGGCTAATTTTTGTACTTCCCAAAAAACTATCCCGCTTCCCTAGGGAATGTTTTTCGTTCCCTAGGCACCCTTCGTCTCCTCGAGGTGCCATTCCACTTCCTAAAGTCTTCAATCATTATTGGACGCCATCACCCATGGGGAAGACGGTGACTAGCATTTAATAAATGCTGACTCACACCACGTATCGCGAAAAGCCCAAAAACATCCAAGCAATAGGCCCCCAAGGAAGAAGGACCAAAAAACCTAGTTGGGTCACGAGGAAGTCCTCGGACTCATCCCTCTAAGGGCTGAAGAGATGGATTACTCCACATGTCCTCGGCCACAATTCCAATAGCTTAGGAAGTGGCCATGAACCACTGTCCTCGGACTCATCCCTCTAAGAGCCAAAGAGGTGGATTACTCCACATATCCTTGGCCACAACTCCAAGAGCCTAGGAAGTGGTCATAAACCACTGTCCCCGGACTCATCCCTCTAAGGGGCGAAGAGATGGATTGCTCTACATGTCATCGACCACAACTCCAAGAGCCTAGGAAGTGGTCATGAACCACTGTCCTCGAACTCATCCCTCTAAGGGCCGAAGAGATGGATTGCTCCACATATCCTTGGCCCCAACTCCAATAGCCTAGGAATTGGTCATGAACCACTGTCCTCGGACTTATCCCTCTAAGGGCCGAAGAGATGAATTGCTCCACATATCCTCGACCACAACTCCAAGAGCCTAAGAAATGGTCATGAACCACTATCTTCGGACTCATCCCTCTAAGGGCCGAAGAGATGGATTGCTTCACATGTCCTCGGCCACAACTCCAAGAGCCTAGGAAGTGGTCATGAACCACTGTCCTCAGACTCATCCTTTTAAGGGTCGAAGAGATGGATTGTTCTATATGTCATCCATCAGAAGCTCCAAGAGCTGAGCAGATGGTCATAAACCACTATCCTCGGACTCATCCCTCTAGGGCCGAAGAGACGGATTGCTCCACGCAAGCTCGGCTCAGTTCTTTCAAAACACAATACATTACCATTCTTTTTGCTAAAAATCGAACCCTGCCATACTTCCTTAAGCATGTAAATATACTCAAAGAAGTGGGGAGCTTCTGATACTACCAAAAAATACACATTCAATAGGAAGATGACACGTGGGTCACCACATAGGTAGGCAATAGGTCAACACACAAGAGGGCCCGGCCTCCAGGTCACCAACCACCCTTGTACATAAATGGCTCTTGATACAAACAGCAAGGCAAAGCACAAACGGATGACCCCACACCACCTAGCTGAGCCTCTGATTACGCTCAAACTAATATGCAGTTATTGTGTATAGTTGAGGTGTCGATCCCACGAGGAAAATCGAATTACAAGAGAAGGTGTAAACTTTAATACGAAACGATAAAATTTAAATGAAAGAATCTGAGTTTTGATAATGAAATAATGTGAGAGAATTGTGTAAATATAATGAAGAATATAATAAAGAGATAACAAGGTTCCAGGAATCCTCCCTAGATTCGTTGCCTTATTCCAATCTCGATTCAGTTGTTTTTATCTCGATTGCAAGTTTCACATCCCAAACAAGAATCGGTAAATATTCAATCACAGCACATTAACATTCTAATGTAATTGTTACAAATCACTCATTGATTTCGATTCAAGCATACATGACCTATCCTATAGATTTATCAAGAAATGACAATATATCTCAATGAAAATATCGCAGTAATGGATAAACCTAAAAGATAACTCTACCAGAATCAATCACGTCCAAACAACTTGACATAAGAAGAGCTTGACTAGACTTATATGGAGGAGAAGGGTGTAATCACCGGATTAAGAAAATCTAAGAGAAGAAGAACATAAATTTCAACTGTCACATGAACCTATATTCTTCTTGTTTAATCAAAGAGTAAATCATAACAATGTTTAAGAATAAATCCTAATAATTGAACCATGAATGAAAATAAGAATAACTACACCTAGAGATTCATCCCTTTGCCTTGCTTGGAGATTAGTTGGCCATGGGGCTCATGCTTGAACACCGTAATGGAGAAGAATATCGAGCTCTCTCTTCAATTTCCAGCATCCAAAACCCTCTCTTTTATTGAACCCTAAGTGATCTATTTATAAAATACAAAAGTTCAAGGGTATTTTCGGGTCTAAACTATCATTAAAACCCTAATTAGGAAACAATGCATCGCGCTTGCGCTGCGGCGCACACTAGTCTAAGCCATGACTTGGCTTTTGGCTGGTTTTCTTAAAGTTTTTGGAGGCCACGGCCCAGCTGGTCTAGGCCACAGCTCAGCTTGCTAGGCCGCGGCTCAGATTGGTCCAGGTCGTGGCGCAAAATTGATGGTCTTCTCGGTTCTTTAGGACATGGTTCGGGAGGCTGCGACTCAGCTAGTCCAGGCCGCGGTGCACAGCCTTGGTTCTCTTCGTTTTCTCCTTCCGCAATCATGCCTTCACTCTGGTATGCATTGAATCATCGTGCTTTAAGCAATGATAGCTTTTCCATCTCTTTTGAACCCAAAACACCTGAAAATGCACCGAAATAGATCAATGATCCAAGAATGACACTTTAGAATTGTTAAGGTATAAATGTGTAATTCAACCTTAAAATGCCAACAAATAATACTATTAAGATTCATTTCATGGCTCTCATCATAACCCCTAACTAGCTTATTGCTAGTCCCTAGCAATTCAAGCGAAAACAAGACAATATGAAATGAATCCTATAGTAGAAATCAAAACAAAGTAAAGCAATGTTAGCGTTAATCCAAGAGTAATTCAACTTTTTGTCTCAAAAATCGCACATAACACATAGCACATAGAATCATTAAATATCACTCAAGTCCAAAAATAATCTAAACAACAATCTTAAAATCGATATTGACTCTTAACATCCATCTTACCACAAACCATTGATCCAAACACTTGGATGATTTTATGCACAACATTCATGAATACAAGTCTTGGCCTCTAAAAACATATTAAATTACGTGACATCAATCACAAATCAAACTCTATAGGCTCATTTTTCAAACCACTCTCCACTATTGTAGAAAAATCACATTACATCGGATCAATAGGTCTTTAATAAGCTTGTAACGTTAGGCTAAGGTAAAGGTCAAGAAAGAACGGGAAGGATTAAACAAGTAAAAGAACTCAGTCTCTTAAGTTAAACACAACCACTTTAAGCACTAGATAACCTTACTTCAACACCCAACTCATTCAACCCTTTTTCGAGCATTTCTCTCAATAAATCACCACTTTTTTTTTCCTTTTTTCTTTGCCATAATTCACCTTTTTTTATTTTTTTATTTTGGCACATAACCATTCACCTCCTTTTTCATTCTTTTTTTACTCTTTTCCACAACCCCCAACTTATCTCCTTTAATGTACTTGGGTTATGGTAGTAATATATATATATATATATATATATATATATATATATATATATATATATATATTCATATTTCCATCCTTACTCCTTTTAAGTGCTTCTCAACAAATGTGTATAACTAAGTTCTCTTAAAAGAACGGTAAGGATAAAATATTTTTAGGCTCATAAAGGCAAGTAAATGGGTTATTGAAAAAAACAAGGCTCAAATTCTTTTTCAAGAAAAAGGCTCAAACAGGTGACTAACGATAAATATAGTAAGGGTAAGTTTGAAAGGCTCTAACGGTCCAAAAATGGCCTACATCATGTTCTAAGTAGTGTGCATTCTAGGATTTCACCTCAAGTGATTATCAAATATGTTCTAGAGCTTGTCGAGACCACAAAAGTATTCACAAAACAATTGCACATAAAACTTCTCTAGATACTTTAGACTAATCATGCAATCTTACCGCAAACCAGAGTCTCAAACCAAATGAAGATTGACACTTAATTTATTCTCAAACCGAAGCAAGATTGAACTTCTTCTAAATGCTATATGCTCTCTCAATTAAGCTCATATCATTGACATGTGAATTACCTCCAAGGCTAACACAGAGCATGCTAAGAAAAAACAAATAAAAAAAACAAAACAAACGAATTAAAACGAAAAAGAAAAGGAAGGTGACACCCAACAATTCAATGTATGCAATGAGAAATGTGTTTCCTCTACCCCCAACTTAAGATAAGCATTGTCCTCAATGTGAAAGTAAAAGTTAAGAAAATTCTTTTTTTAACCAAAGGTGTGAGGAAACCGAAAATTGTGCATGACCATATGAACTGAGGCGCATGTTTGTTCCTGAAAAATAAATACGAAAGTAATACTGAAAAACAAAAAAATATTAATAACAAACAAGAAAATAAAAAATGAAAAACAATAAAAATAAAAGGATATGCTGTGGGGTGCCTCCCATGAGCACTAAGTTTTACGTCTTCAGCTAGACGTTGCACCACTCTCACTGCTGGCCTCATTGTGGTGCTGAAGATGAGGCTCCATACTCAGTGGCCTCAGTGCTAGTCTTTTGGCAAGGAATACTTAAAGTCCACCACATGTGGCTCAAGTGTTCTTGGTGTTGCCCATTTACTATCAACAGTAGGGTATGTGATTCCCGCATCCATGTGACTTCTCTCAAGCAACTTCTCAAAGCATGGTTGCCATGATTTCTTAATAAATCCCTGTGGCTTATTAAAAACATCAACAACATTAACAGCATGGGGATAAATTGAAGAATCATCGAACTCGAAATTATTAGGAGTGAATTCTAAAGAGTTAGAATTATCTTTAATGTACTCATCCTCTTCATGTGGCTACCTTGAGACTCGAAAAACATTTACCTCTAGAGTCATATTTCCAAATTATAATGTCATTAGGCCATTCCTATAATTAATGAGGGCATTGGTGGTGGTAAGTGATGAGTCTTAAATATTGCATATTTTAGACCCTTAACTTATACTTGTTATGCTCTTAGTTAGTATTATTTTACTTTATTTTACGTTTTTCTTGTGTTTTGTGTGTTTTTACAGCTTTGTGGAGAAAGTGCAACATTTCAGGTTGATTTGAAACTTCTGGAGACATTGCGCTCGATCGCAACAGATATGCGATCGAGCGCACCAGCGCTCGAGCGCACCTGCCTTTGAACGAACGCATGGTCAACATCCCACATCGAAATAATTGAAGTTCAGTGCATTTGCGATCGATCGCAGCAGACATGCGATCGAGTGCACATGAGATCGTGCGCACAAGACATGCGATCGATCGTACCTGCGATCGATCGCACCACACTGCGATCGAGCGCACACGGGCCTGTATCCCACATCGTTTCTGCAACCTGTTTTACTCCGGGTCTCCCCCTATATAAACACCATTTGGCTTCATAATCCAATGTACAATTCCTGAGCCACTTTGGTGTTTACCGGTGGACGTCCGCTAGCATTCTGGTGGATCCTGAAGGCATTGCTACCACGAGGGGAGGCGCCGCCCGTCAGCGAGTGGAATTTCTCCCATGTAAAGTTGTTTATTAATTTCTTTATATTCAGTTATTTTAGTTTAAATGTTTAGCACTTTTTATTATAGTTTTATAGTTATGAGTGGCTAGACTCTTCAGCTAAGGTTGAAGATGAAGCCCCGCCGTTGTTTGGCGTAGTAGTTCAGATTTGCTTGTACAAATCTGACAATTTTTAGTATAAATGTTCTGTCAATTATTTGAGTTAATCTTATAATTGATTGAGTTTAAATTGTCTGTTGGATTTTCTTTGTGTTTCATCTGATGGATACATTGAATGCTTTTCGATTAAATTGGATTCCCTTTGTGATTTGTTAAGAGCGGATACATCGGGTGCTTTTGGTTTAGTTGGGATATTCTTTGTTTTTTGTCTTATAGTTGGATTCATAGAATGTTTTGATAGGCTATATTTTTAGAACATGTATGCTTAACTTCGGTGGGGTGGATTCGGAAACCTTAGTGCTTTTTATTATTAGTTTTAAAATCAATTTAATTTAGTTTTAATTTATTTTACAAATTATCATTCAAAATTCGAAACTAGGTTAAGATAGAGTTAATTTAGATTAAAAATTATATTTTCACAACGCAATTCCCTGTGGATTCGACCTCGCACTTGCACAACGCTATATTGCAAACGACTCGTGCGCTTGCGAGTAATTTAAAACTCACAACAAGTTTTTGGCGCCGTTGCCGGGGAATTGTTTTGTTTGTGAAAATTTTTGGTCTGAATTGATTTTATTTTTCTACTAGTTAATTTAATTTTAAAAAAAAAAAATTGAGTTTTGTATTTGCTTTATTCTGTTGCTTCTGCTGGTTAGTATCTCATTATTTTTCTGTTAGTGTATGCTTGGTCGGAGATCCTTGAACTTAGATTTGACACATTTAGATCCCGACTTAGAAAGAACTCTTAGAAGGCAGAAAAGAGCGCTAGTTGAGAGAGAGACAGTTGAGATGGCAGAGAATTATAGGAATGCAAATCATCCTGAACATGTAGAGCAACCTAGAGCTTGGAACGTGGACTCCACTACATCCCTTAGGGACTTGTTCGCACCCGTTGCGACTAACTCATCCTCTTGCATAGTGTTGCCACCGACCAATGCCACCCACTTTGACTTGAAGCCACATGTCATCCAACTCTTACCCTCATTCTATGGCTTAGATCTTGAAAATCCTTATAGCCATGTGAAGAAGTTCAAAGACATTTGTGCCACATTCAAATTCCAGAACTTCTCTGAAGAGTCAGTCCATCTTCGACTCTTCCCTTTTTCTCTTCACGATAGAGCTAGGGCGTGGTTGGATTCCAACACGCCCGGGTCTATTACATCTTGGGAAAACCTGCTTAGCAAATTCTATCATAAGTTTTTCCCAATGTCTAGAGTGAATGAGTGCCGAAAGGAGATCAGCTCTTTCACTCAGGATGAGGATGAAAAATTTTCTGAGGGTTGGGAGCGCTTTAAAGAGTTACTGATCAGATGCCCTCCACATGGATATGAGAAGTGGAGACTCGTTCAATTCTTCTACCAAGGGTTGACTCAACCCAACCGTAGTATGATCGAGTCTATGAATGGGGGGGCATTCTTGAGTCTGACAGGAGACGAAGCATATATGGCGTTGGACAAGTTGTCCGACAACTCGCAGCAGTGGGATTTTTCAAGCTGTCGAGATAAGTCCATTCGTGCTCCTAAGAGGGGAGGCATCTATGAGGTCAGAGAGGACGCCGATTTGAGGATAAAGTTAGATGCCCTCACTAAAAAGATTGACGCTCTCACTGTGAGCCAATCCATCAATGCTGCCAACACATTCAATGTTGAAAGCTGTTCCATCTGTGCTAGTCCCATGCATCTAGCACAGAATTGCCCATCAATGCCAGCTTGTGTCGAGTATCCTCTGGAACAAGTAAATGCTTTCAATGACATTCGAAGGCAGTCAAATGGATCGTACTCCGAGACGTACAATCCAGGGTGGCAGAACCACCCAAATTTTTCATGGAGGCAGAACCAACCGATGAATCAGGGAGGAGCCCCTTATCATGCTCAAAATCAATATCCTCCCGGATTTGCCCCACAAATTCCTAATCATGGTCGTTCTGCCCATCCAGCACCTTCACCTGCTTACCATGCACCCACTCAAACACCAGCGCCAGTTTCACAGTCGCTAGAGGACACCCTTAAGGAGTTCATGAAGGAGACTAGCCAAAATATGAGTGATGTGAGGAGTGCAACAGTGGTAAACACCCAAGCAATTGCCAAGCTGGAGAGTCAAATAGGGCAAATTACAAGTCACTTGGGTGAGAGAGAGAAGGGGAAGTTCCCCAGTCAGCCCGTGCAAAACCCAAAAGGACAATTTATGGTTGAGAGTTCATCAACTCCTATGCACGGGGCGGAATAAGTACAGTCGATTGTCACACTGAGGTCTGGGAGACAAGTGGACAATCGAGTGGAAGAGAGCCCTGCTATGCAGCAAGGGCAAAGGAGTGGCAACACAGAGAAGAGAGATGCTGAGCCATCTATAGCCACACCTACTGAGAAAGACCCTCCTAGGTCGTTTATACCTAGAGTGCCCTACCCCGAGAGATTACAGGCGCCCAAGAAAGGAGGGAAGTATGAGGAAATTCTGGAGGTATTCAAGCAAGTCCAAATCAATATCCCATTTTTGGATGCCATCCATCAAATGCCATCATATGCCAAGTTTCTAAAGGACTTGGTCACTATCAAAAGGAGGACGAATGTCCCAAAAAAGGCATTTTTGACCGAGCAAGTCAGCTCAATCCTTCAGTGCAAGCTACCCATCAAGTATAAGGACCCGGGGTGTCCTACCATCTCTTGCACGATAGGAGTCAGCCACATTGAGAGGGCTCTCTTGGATCTAGGGGCGAGTGTGAATCTTCTACCCTACTCAGTCTATTTACAATTGGGGTTAGGAGAATTGAAGCCCACATCCACTACGCTTCAATTGGCTGACAGGTCAGTGAAAAGACCACGGGGAATAGTTGAGGATGTTTTGATAAAAGTGGATAAGTTCTATTTCCCCGTGGATTTTATTGTGCTTGACACAGAGCCGGTTCAGAATTTAGGGATTCAAATACCGGTTATTCTAGGGCGACCATTCTTAGCCACGGCTAACGCCCTGATAAATTGTAGGACAGGGGTGATGAAGATCTCCTTCGGAAATATGACAGTGGAGTTAAATATTTTTGATATCACTAGGCAACCACATGAATATGATGAAGTGAGAAATGTAAGCTTGATAGAGGAGATTCTTGAGGAGACTGTGAATGAATCAAGCACTGAGGACCCCCTAGAGGCATGCTTTGCTCAATTTGGAGAGGATTTGGATTTAGATAAATTACTTGAGCAAGCAAATGCCATTTTGGAGTCTCCTCCTCGGGAGAGCAATAAGACGGAGGAGATTGTGGATGACTCCCGCACTGAGGACCCCCTAGAGGCATGCTTTGCTCAATTTGGAGAGGATATGGATTTAGATAAATTACTTGAGCAAGCGAATGCCATTTTAGAGTCTCCTCCTTGGAAGAGCAATAAGACGGAGGAGACCACCGCACCTGAAACCCCCAAGAAAGAACTTAAGCCTTTACCAGATAATCTTAAGTATAAGTTCCTAGGTTCAGCTGATAGTTTGCCTGTGATTATACCTTCTGATTTGGGTGATGCTCTAGAGGAGAAATTATTGGACGTCTTAAGAGAGCATAAGGAAGCTATAGGCTGGACTATTGAGGATGTCAAGGGGATCAGCCCCTCGGTGGTGACGTACATGATACAGTTAGAGGAGAATGCCAAGCCATCGAGGGAGCCACAAAGAAGGCTCAACCCTGCTATGCAAGAGGTTGTGAGGGCAGAAGATATTAAGCTGTTAGAGGCAGGGATCATTTATCCCATCTCTGATAGCAAGTGAGTGAGCCAAATTCATGTTGTGCCCAAACGTGCTGAATTAACAATAGTGCAGCATAAGGACAACGAGTTGGTTCCAACTCGTGTTCGGTCAATTTGGAAAGTGTGTATCAGCTACCGTAAATTGAATGCTGCCACTAGGCCTGATCATTTTTCATTCCCATTTATTGATCAAATGGTGGAGCACTTAGTTGGGCATGTTTACTAATGTTGGGTCTAGTTGAAGACGTTAAACTTAGCGCTCATGGGAGCCACCCCATAGCTTATCTTTTCTTTTGTTTATTTATTATTTCGCATATTTATGATTAATGTTTGTTTCCAGTATTTTTTGTTTTCCAGTTTTTATTTTTCAGGGACAAAGCGTACTTCAGTTCAAGTTTGGGGGTATGCTATGAGCCATACCAGTCCAGATAGTTCTCCATATCTCAGGTCAGCTCTTTCCATATTAGTCACACATTGGGGTCAATGTGTAATTTAAGTTTGGGGGTATGGGAGACACATCACACACTTTGTCCTAATTTGTTGTCTTTTCGTCATAGAGATAAATGCATGCTCATGTTATCGTGAAATTTTAGTTGATCTAAACATTTTCTGTGATGTGATGTCATTGGTGAGCTTAACATTTTGAACACATGATCTGGTGATAAATTTTTAAAATTTAGTTACTTACTTTAGGCATTTTGAGAATTCACATGTTTGATCTAATCTCACACGAGCACATTAGCACAAATTATGTGAGGTATGACACGTGATTTTAATGTGTATTTTTCCTTATCTTAACTGAAACTGGATGACTTGTTGGATGAACTCTTGGGCATAAAAAAAAAAAAAAAAAAAAAAAAAATTATCAATAAACTTTTTGTTGAGTAACTGGACCTCTTGCCTCAGTAAGCAGTGAGTGTTCACGTCAAAAGGTGAAATTTTGCTTGGTAATATTAAGGTCGGTTTAATTTCGTAGCCTTTTTGACTCGAGTTAGTAAGTCCTTAGGGGTGTCTTTACACCTAATGCCCTAAAACCATCTGGTTTGGGAGTCATTGACTTAACACTCGCTATACGGGTCAATTAGAAAGCTCAAGAGAACTAAGCATAGCCGTGCCTTAATAATAATAATAATAATAATAATAATAAAAGAGTGAATAAAATAAAAACTATGCCTTTTCGTTCATTTTTGATGGGAAATTCGGTGAATCTTGAGACATGGAGACCTTACACATTAGAGTTACTTGGAAGCTTCATTTTTATATGCTAATTCACCTTACACTGATTCAAGCTTGTGATGCCTTATCCTGCCTTTTGTAAGTAATTAGATTTTAACATTTCTATTCATTGCGAAGATGGGTTTACCTTTTTAAGCTTGCTTATGAATGAATATCATGGTGATGTGTGCTCCTTAAATTTTTGGATACCATGAGTGATGACTTTATCTTTATGTTCTTTGTTTTTCATTGAGTCTTTTATTTTGTTTTGCTAAGGGACTAGCAAAATATAAGTTTGGGGGTATTTGATGAGTCTTAAATATTGCATATTTTAGACCCTTAACTTATACTTGTTATGCTCTTAGTTAGTATTATTTTACTTTATTTTACGTTTTTCTTGTGTTTTGTGTGTTTTTACAGCTTTGTGGAGAAAGTGCAGCATTTCAGGTTGATTTGAAGCTTCTGGAGACATTGCGCTCGATCGCAACAGATATGCGATCGAGCGCACCAGCGCTCGAGCGCACCTGCCTTTGAACGAGCGCATGGTCAACATCCCACATCGAAATAATTGAAGTTCAGTGCATTTGCGATCGATCGCAGCAGACATGCGATCGAGCGCACATGAGATCGTGCGCACAAGACATGCGATCGATCGTACCTGCGATCGATCGCACCACATTGCGATCGAGCGCACACGGGCTTGTATCCCACATCGTTTCTGCAACCTGTTTTACTCCGGGTCTCCCCCTATATAAACACCATTTGGCTTCATAATCCAATGTACAATTCCTGAGCCACTTTGGTGTTTACCGGTGGACGTCCGCTAGCGTTCTGGTGGATCCCGAAGGCATTGCTACCACGAGGGGAGGCGCCGCCCGTCAGCGAGTGGAATTTCTCCCATGTAAAGTTGTTTATTTATTTCTTTATATTCAGTTATTTTAGTTTAAATGTTTAGCACTTTTTATTATAGTTTTATAGTTATGAGTGGCTAGACTCTTCAGCTAAGGTTGAAGATGAAGCCCCGCCGTTGTTTGGCGTAGTAGTTCAGATTTGCTTGTACAAATCTGACAATTTTTAGTATAAATGTTCTGTCAATTATTTGAGTTAATCTTATAATTGATTGAGTTTAAATTGTCTGTTGGATTTTCTTTGTGTTTCATCTGATGGATACATTGAATGCTTTTCGATTAAATTGGATTCCCTTTGTGATTTGTTAAGAGCGGATACATCGGGTGCTTTTGGTTTAGTTGGGATATTCTTTGTTTTTTGTCTTATAGTTGGATTCATAGAATGTTTTGATAGGCTATATTTTTAGAACATGTATGCTTAACTTCGGTGGGGTGGATTCGGAAACCTTAGTGCTTTTTATTATTAGTTTTAAAATCAATTTAATTTAGTTTTAATTTATTTTACAAATTATCATTCAAAATTCGAAACTAGGTTAAGATAGAGTTAATTTAGATTAAAAATTATATTTTCACAACGCAATTCCCTGTGGATTCGACCTCGCACTTGCACAACGCTATATTGCAAACGACTCGTGCGCTTGCGAGTAATTTAAAACTCACAACAGTAAGGAATGGTCTTCCAAGTATCAACGAAATTTTTGACTCCATATTCACAATAGAGATGGTATCTAAAACCAAAAAGTCAACAGGATAATAAAATTTATCAATTTGCAACAAAACATCTTCCATAATACCTCTTGGTTTTCTTACCAATCTATCCGCTAATTGAAGTACCACGGAGGTTGGTTTGATCTCAACTAGACCGAGCTGCAAGTACATGGAGTATGGCTTGAAGTTCACACTAGCACCCAAATCTAGCAATGCTTGGCCATAAGATTTGTTTCCAATTTGGCAAGCCACCGTTGGACAGCCCGAATCTTTATATTTAGGTGGTGTCTTGCTGTCAATTACTTCACTTGCTTGCTTTGTTAAGAATGTTGTCTTCTTCATATTGTTCCCCCTCTTAAGTGTGCATAGATCTTTGATGACTTTAGCATAGTTGGGAACCTGTTTTATAACATGAAAAAGAGGGAGGTTAATTTTAACATGCTGAAGTTGTTCAAGAATCTCACATTTTAATGCTGAATTTCTCTCCTTAGGTTTAAGGAGTGCTTGAGGGAAAAGCGCCGACAAAGAATCATTATGGGCATCTTGTTCCTTGAGGGCTTTATCCTTGTTTCTCACAGTGTTAGGAATCAAGTTTGATGGTAGAGTGAGTCCATCAATTTTCTTACCACTGCAAATGATTATGGCATTAACCTCTTTAACATTTTGGTTATCAAGATTGGAGGTTTGCGCCATATGTTGTCCCCTTGGATTAGGTTGTGGCTGTGAAGGAAAACGACCTTGCTCTTGAATCGTCAAGAAACTAGTCAACTTAGTGAGTTGACTCTTTATCACCTTTTGTTCCTCTTTGATCGCTTGTTGCTCCTCTAGCAACTGTTGATTTATTTTGCCCTGCTCTTCCACACTCTTAGCATGTACCTGCAAAAATGACTTAAACATATCTTCCAAAGGTAAAGATTGTTGTGGTGCATTAGATGAGGTTGCTTTCGGTTTCCATTGGGTACTAGAGTGGGGATGAGGTTGTATATCGGATCTCCAATGGGTGCTAGATTGGGCAGCAGGTTGTATATTGGATCTCCAACTAAAATTAGGGTGATTCTTCTAACCAAGATTGTAGGTGTTAGAGTAGGGTGAGTCTGGTTTCCTAAAGGGTATACCTAAAGCATTACATTCTCCCTTCATCTCAAAATAGGCTGACACTCCCTAGGTACATGATCTACCCCATTACATGTAAAACAAGGTTCATGGGATTCTACCCTAGCAACCGGTTTGGGGGCTCTAGCATCCTTGGTTTTTAAGGCTTCAATTTCCTTAGTTAGGGCCTCTAAACGGGCTTTAAGGCTATCCTCTTCCTTAAGTTGATAAATTCCAGTAGGTTGATTTCTTCTAGTACTTTCCATGGCATTCTGTCCTATCAAAGTGTGAGCTTTTTCTGATAGTTCATCTAGAAAATCTATGGCTTGGTCGGGATCTTTCTGAAGAAAATTTCCATTACACATCATTTCTATAAACTGCCTCTCCCTACTTAGAAGTCCATTATAAAAATAGCTAACTACCTGCCAACTCTCATACCCATGGTGTGGACAAGAATTTAAAAGGTCCTTGAAACATTCCCAAACTTGATATAAGGTTTCATTGTCCTTTTGTGCAAAGTTTGAGATTTCTCTCTTAAGGTTATTGGTCTTATGGGTTGGGAAGTGCTTTTGGAAGAAAACTCAGATCATCTCATCCCAACTACCTATAGACCTAGGTCTTAACGAGTATAGCCAAACCTTAGCTTTTTCTTTAAGTGAAAAGGGGAAAAACCTAAGTTTGACGATGTTTACCATATCAGCCCTACCTTGAAAGGTAGCTACTACTTCTTCAAATTCCCTAATATGGATATAGGGGTTTTCATTCTCAAACCTATGGAAGGTTGGTAGCAATTGGATCATGCCCGGCTTAAACTCAGGTTGTTGAACATTAGGGGGGAACGTGATACAAGATGGTATGGCCGTTCGGCTAGGGTGTAAGTAGTCTTTAAGTGTCCTAGCAACATTTTCATTGTGATTTTCGACCATGTTAACAAAATCTTCTAAATTCTCACTTGGGTGTGCACTATGGTTTGATCTAGGCGAGGTTTCACTAACGGACGTGGAAGGAGAGGGTAACTCTATTTCAGGTCTTTTAATGAATCTACCTCGTGAATCTCTCGGTCTAAGCATACACCAAAGGAATTTAGAGGCCAGATAAATAAAACGAAAAATTAGAAAATTAGAAAATCCAAACAAAGAGTAAAGAACAATATTACCGTCTTGGCTCAAAGTTGACAATCTTCCTTGCACTTAAGCGCGTCTCCTCGGCAATAGCGCCAAAATTTGATTACGCTCAAATTAATACGCGGTTATTGTGTATAGTTAAGGTGTCGATCCCACTAGGAAAAGTGAACTACAAGAGAAGGTGTAAACTTTAATACGAAATGATAAAATTTAAAGAAAAGAATCTGAGTTTTGATAATGAAATAATGTAAGAGAATTGTGTAAATATAATGAAGAATATAATAAAGAGATAACAAGGTTCCAGGAATCCTCCCTAGATTCGTTGCCTTATTCCAATCTCGATTCAGTTGTTTTTATCTCGATTGCAAGTTTCACATCCCAAACAAGCAATCGGTAAATATTCAATCACAACACATGCAAATTCTAATATAATTGTTACAAATCACTCATTGATTTCGATTCAAGCATACATGACCTATCCTATAGATTTATCAAGAAACAACAATACATCTCAATGACAATATCGCAATAATGGACAAACCTAAAAGATAAATCTATCGGAATCAATCACATCCAAACAACTTCACATAAGAAGAGCTTGACTAGACTTATATGGAGGAGAAGGGTGCAATCACCGGATTAAGAAAATCTAAGAGAAAAAGAACATAAATTTCAGCTGTCACATGAACCTATTTTCTTCTTGTTTAATCAAAGAGTAAATCATAACAATGTTTAAGAATAAATCATTACAATTGAACCAAGAATGAAAATAAGAACAACTACACCTAGAGATTCATCCGTTTGCCATGCTTGGAGATTAGTTGGTCATGGGGCTCATGCTTGAACACCGTAATGGAGAAGAATGTCGAGCTCTCTCTTCAGTTTTAGCCTCCAAAACCCTCTCTGTTATTAAACCCTAAGTGATCTATTTATAATACAAAAGTTTAAGGGTATTTTCGGGTCTAAACTATCATTAAAACCCTAATTAGGAAACAGGGCATCGCACTTGCGCTACGGCGCACACTAGTCCAGGTCACTGATTGGCTTTTAGCTAGTTTTCTTGGAGTTTTTGGAAGCCGCAGCTCAGCTTGCCAGGCTGCGGCATCAACTGTTCCAGGTCGAAATGCACACTGATGGTCTTCTTGGTTCTTTTGGACTGGTTCGGGAGGCCGGGGCTCAGCTGGTCCAAGCCACCGCGCACACCCTTGGTTCTCTTTGTTTTCTCCTTCCATGATCATGCCTTAACTCCAGTATGCATTGAATCATCGTGCTTTAAGCAACGATAGCTTTTCTATTTCTTTGGAACCCAAAACACCTGAAAATGCACCGAAATAGATCAATGATCCAAGAATGGCACTTTAGAATTGTTAAGGTACAAATGTGTAATTCAACCCTAGATCAACCCTAAAATGCTAACAAATAGTACTATTAAGATGCTTTTCATGACTCTCATCGGCCTCCTAGGCATCATTGCCCAACAAAGTTAGGACTCCAAGTCACCAACCACCCTTGCACATAGACGGCTCCTGATTAAGATAGCAAGGCGAAGTACAAACGGACGGCCCCAGGCCATCTAGCTGAGCCTCTTAGGCATCATTGCCTAACCTAGTTGGGACTTCACGTCATCACCGTCATGGATAGAAGGCCGCTTCAAAGCCCTATAAAAAGACTCAGGTGCGCATTCCAAACGATCCAATTTCTTCTTAACCTAAAAAGGGAACACTATTACCCCCGTGCACCTTACTGCATACTGACAAGGGCTTTTGAGCATCCTAGGAGGCATCCTCTCCGGCGACCCCCTAGCTCATCTTCTCTCCCCTGTGCAGATTTCGTCGAGGCCCGGCCTCCAGCTCAGCAAACACATTTTTGGCATCAACAAATAGTGAACTTGCCCAGCCAACAGCCCATACTTTTAAATAAAGAACGTTGTTCTAAACTTGACTTTATCATATCAGATCTTAAACCAACCTGACTTTTATAATTCACCCATTATTATTAAAAATTAAAAAAAGCACACTCTTATTATGATATTAAACAACTTTTGTGCAACTATTTGCTTCTTGTCAAGTATATCTGGCATGGACAATGAGGGTTTTTCCAATCACACTTCTTAAGTTCTCCATCTCAGAAGCTGTAGTCAATGAAGAGTACAGAACAGTACAAACAATTCCAAGAAGTAGTTGAAGTTTACTCGCCTTTCTCGGGATCCAATTACTAGATCCATCTTAGCCTGCAAAGTTGTTATTCCCCTAATTGGGTAAGATGAGGAACTAAAGTTTAAACTTAGGCATTATTACGGAAATAGCCCTTTTACTCTCTAATTAGACTAGTGGCACACTCAATGATGCCACTTTAAAGCTTACAATTTATTAGATATGTTCTTGAATGTTGTATGCGTGTATTAGTTCAAGTGTGATAATGTCTGTCTGGACCTTGCTTTGTTTTTGGTCCTGGTATCCATGGTCTTTATAAAGATGGAGACTCTTATATTTATGTCCATATTATGCAGGTGATGTTTTCTATGCAAACTGGGATGAAGTGCTTGTTGGGGCTACTGCGGTGGTTTGAACTATTGGAGGCTTTGGCAGTGAGGAACAAATGCAAAGTTTTAATGGTGAGGCTAACGTTGTGGCTGTGGATGCTGCAAAGAATTTTGGTAAGGATTGTCAATGATCACATTGCAAAAACTTAGATCTCTTTTGTTTTTCTTTAAATTGTATATTTAATTTGCAAACAGTAATTCTTCTGTAAGGCAAACCTGTTTGTAAGTTCAACTGCCAAGTTTTGCTGATTGGCTTTATAACTTAGGCGTTACCTCTCCACAAAACCTCAAACTGATTCTGTCAAAAATAAATTTTAACCATGAGGAACTTTCCTACTATAATTGTGCATAATTATAGGTGAGCTAGATAATATTATTGTGGTTAAGCCTTAATGTTAGCTAAGCTCAGTGCCCTGGTTCTTGGTATTAGTTCTTGATATGAAGAGCTCAAATTCCTGGTCTTATGCAGGAGCCTGAGTTATGCTCCAACTTGGGTGTTTTTCTTTTCAATTTTGATGGCTTATATTGGTTGTGGTGAATTTTGGTTATCCTATACTTATCCGTAATTTCGGCCAAGTTTAAGTGGATAGAACAGTGCTTCTAATCAATGCTTTTTTGTAGCATTCAACATTTTATTTGAGATATTGTGTGTCAATATCTATTTTATAATTGATCAGTGCTGGATCTTTGTGAGTATTCAGGATTTTCGGGCTGTCTTTGACCCTGGTTTACATTCTTAGGCTGGTTCTTAGTAGAAAATTTCAAAAACGAATATGTAACATTTCTCAAGTAATGCCTTTGGCTCTGGTTTGCAAGGAGGCTTGTTTTTAACTTTACTCGGTTAAATTTATTTGCTCTGAACTTGTGTGAGTTTGATTTGATAACGTGCTAGCTAAGAATTTATCTATTAAATTCAATTAGAATGTGATTAATTCTATCGGGTCATTGTATGTAAACTGAGATTATTAACCTTGGTTTGTGTTAGATTGTGTTACTTCATTCGTTTTAACTTCTATGTTTGGCAAGAATGTACTAACTTGTTCTTATTTGAGATGTTGTATGTCTATATCTAATTTATAATTGATCAGTGCTGGATCTTTGAGAGTATTCAAAGTTTTCGGGTTGTCTTTGCCCCTGGTTTACTAACTAGTTCTTTTGTGAATATCTAGGGATTAATGGTTTTTGTGTGCATGGTATAGAATTTATTTGAGGAGTGCATCCCTTGGTATCTAGAAAAGTAGCTTGGTTGCGGCTGTTGTATTTGGTGGCTTAGTTTATATATTCATCCCATTGATTGAGGGAAGGACTGTCAATAGTAGCTCTTTTTATGTATCTCTTATTTCATAAACCTTGCCTTTATTGGAAGGCTACCCGATATGACCAACTATCGGATTTGTAGTCCAACTCTTGTGGATACCTAATCCTACTTTTTAATTGTCTTCAAGGTATGGTGTTTTTGCTGCGTTAGCACTGGGATGGTCTAGCTTACTAGGGTTGTGTGGATATCCTGGAGTCCTGGACCTTCAGATTAACCTAGTATTTTCTACTTTAGATATTACGTTTTGGCTAATTAAGTTTTAATACGAGAAAGTAATTGACTTTGGATTTGTTTTTCATATATTTCAATATTTCTGCGTTATATTGCTTGTGCTCATTTTTTTGTTTATTCTTTTGAACAAAATTTAGGTCTAGTTTGTACTTATCATTGTTATTAGCAAGAAAGGTGGATGTTGTTTGGTTAGAGCAAATGCAAATTTCTTTGTAACAGACCTGGTGTATATGTTTTCATAGGCAAAAGAATTGAGGTCAATTTTGTATTGCTGGATTATGCCATTTTCGAGACCCCTCTTTTCTCCTGTTCTGGAGTTTTGGGATTCCACAGATTTGAAATTTTGAAGCTTCCTTATTTGTTTTAGGTGTCTCTCTTGTATACTCCAACATATAGGTGATTTAGTGGATTCAGACACCAATTCAAGTTTGATTTTTTTCTTTGTTTTATAAGTAAAAAATCAAGTTCGATTCTGCATATCAATTCGCCTATCTTAGGTTGGAGTCATCCATTGAAGAGATGTTGTGGGCATGGCAGGGAATTCAAGCACCTAAAATGAAAAGTAATAGCTCTGATTCTCCTCTCCATCTTTTAAATCGTTTGAATCAAGAGAAATAAGAGGCTTTTAATGGGGAGTAGTCTATTGCGGATACCAAGAATAGGTGGTTATACACCCTTATTCTTTTGTTCAATGGGTATTTTTGTTAATGAATAAGATCTCTCGTTTATGTAGGCATGCTTAGGGAGCAAGCAAGGTTCGGATCTGCTATGAACATTAAAACACTTATCGCGATGGTTGGGAGAAGGGATCCTCCTATAGAGGTAACTTATTGTTTATATTTATTGCATGCTCGCCATCTATTATATGTAATCTGGAGTTTGAAATGTGGTACTTACAATGAAACTTTTCGTTTTGAAGATAAACCTTATTAGTTAAGCAAACACCTCTTTGGAACATTCTACATAAAATGATGAGAAGACTTAATGTTTTGAAATTTATTTTCTTCTAGACAACTTGTCTTATTCAACTTTCTGATTCTTTTTTATATATAAATTAAAAATTATTAATACGGAATCAAGAGGATGTCATCCATGTATAAAAGAACAATCTACAGGATAGTTAACGATGAAGTCTATAAACTCATCTTCATTTACAAAAGATTTCCAATTAAATGAAAACCGAAAAGTATTGAATCACTCTTGTTTAATTAAGATAATAGGTTTTTCCACTCTATTAAACTCTCTTCTATTTCTTTTATTCCAAACTAATCAAAAAATAGAGAAAAGATTAAGAACAATCCTAATTTAGACTCTACCCTTAGAATTCGGATTGTGTGTGATATTCTTTTTTTTATTTGGTTTTTGTTTTCCAATTTCTTTTTTTTCTTCTCTTCCCTACTGTGCTGAATTTTTGTTTTAAGAACAATGCTAATGTAAGTATCACTAGTATATTAAATGGTCTTTATTGTTCCATAGCACTCTACATTTTTCTTTCTTTACTTTTTCTAATATTCTTTCTCGCCAAGCTCCTCCATGTCAAATTCAGGATAAACTAGTATTCATGACCAATAATATTTCATCCTCAAACATTAATGCTAAAGTGAAAGAGTTCATTGAGTTTTTTAGTGAGCAATACTATTCGTGGTTCACTCAATATATGGTGTTGAAAAGGTTTGATATTCTATTCTACAGGATCTGGTTTATTTTATATGTTAATTTTCTATTATATATTTGTTTAAACTTCATCCTTAGATGTCTCAATTTGAATATTTGTCAGAGCAAATATTGAGCCATATTCTCATGAATTGTTTTTGAAGTTTCTGGCCGGAGTTAATTCAAAGGCATTGAATAAAGAAATACTCAATGCTGCATATGAAATTGCAAGTTTTATATGCAAAAACTCTTCCACATGCTGTATTAAGTTGTACTTATTATTATTATTAATGGGTGAATTATACAAGTCAGGTTTTTTTAGATCTTATATGATAAAATCAAGCTCAGAAGAGCGTTCCTTACTGAATAATCTAGGTCATTGGCCGGGCATGTTCACTATTGATGGTAGCTTGTCTAGCTGGTTGTCTAGTTCATGTGCCATGGAAGGTTTTTTTTCTTTAATATTTAGTTTGGATTAAAATTAAGTTGTGGATAAAAAATTTCATCTAGTTTTTCTTAATGCTCTTATGTCTCTTATTTTCACATTGCCAGGAACCTCTTCATGCCTCAATATCAAATCAGCTTATGAATTCATGTCATGGTTTAAACTTTTAAGATTAACTTCTAGAGCAGACTCTGCGTTTTGTCTTGAACAACAACCTTGATCTCACTTGTGAAGCGGTTGAACGAGCTGCAACACAAAAGGTATGTTTCCTTGCTCCCCGTTTCCGCCTACTAAAGTGCTTAACTTAGGCATTTGATCAAATTTTCTGAAGTCCCACAGAAAAGTATTATCATTGTTGTCGAGTTCCAGATTTTACTAAACACCAGGTGAGTTTCTCATACTGGCGTAAGATCACTAGTATTCTGAGTATTCCTTTATCTTCCTATCACACCTCTTGTATTGATGAACTACTTCTACATCTTAATGAGAGGTCAATGGGGTACCTGGGATTTTGGTTTAGTTCTTGAATTGCTGGAATACTTAAAAAAAGGTCATAGAATGTAGATCAACTATCATCTTATCAGCTAATACCACTTCATTTGGATGTTCATTTTATTTTAACAAACAAATCCATTTTTTTAATTATGCATTTTGTGCTATGTCAAGCACACTACAAACTATTGATGGAAAAATTTCTGAGAAACTTTCTCTAAGAGGTGATTGCCCTTCACATTACGATGCCAATTTTTTTATGGACAAGGTCCTAAGGGTATACCAAAGGCCATTCGCCCTAGAGCATGCCATTTTCCCGACTCCCAACAGCGAGTGTATGAAGTAATACTAATTTTCCTTCTAGTGCTGATTTGAATTGAAAGTTATCTTTGTACTTTTACTTATATCCTATTGTCCTAGTGTTTTGTTAGGTTTCCTAGGCAAAATCAATCTGGCCATAGCTCAAATGTTTGGTGGTTCTAGCTGTCAGGGTAGTGAGCGGCATTTGTCAAAGCTCCATAAATTCTTCCCATAACTTCAACTAACCCATTTGTCTTTTTGAAGCCTATAAATACTTTTTGGCATTCATTTGTAATACACACCAAGTAGAGTATTAGAGAGAGCTTGAGAGAAAAGCTTAAGAGAAAAACACAACTGGGTGTGGGTTGTGAGTTGTAAGTGCTGTAAACACTTTGTATATTTTCCCCCTTTAGTAAAAAAAAAATGATCTATAGCAGGTCCGGAGACGTAGGCACAATTTGTCGAACTTCGTTATCAAATTTTGTGTGTTTTTTCCACTGTTATTTCACATTCTCACTAATTTGGTTTATAGGAAAATTTGCGTAATTTTCCCAACAACTGATATCAGAGCGTTTGGTGGTGAATTCTGTCAGTTTTCTGTGACGTTACTATTCACATAAATAATGAATTTCATGAATAGTGAAATTTTGTCGGTGGTACCGGTTCATCGACAACGGTGTTCTAATACATGGAGGTTCACATGAATAGTCATAAACGATCCAGAGAAAGTCAGATTCGAGTAGGAGCGATGGCTGCAGACGGAGGGAAGATGAAACTCGAGAAGTTCGATTGCGTAGATTTCGGGTTTTGGAAAATGCAGATAGAGGATAATTTGTATCAAAGAAATTTGTATCAACCTCTCTCAGGAAAGAAGTCTGAAACTATGAAGGATGAAGACTGGGCTCTTCTCGATAGACAAGCCCTCGGAGTTATCCGATTGACGTTATCCCGCAATGTTGCTTTCAACATAGCAAAGGAAAATACCACGGCGAGTCTTATAGCGGCTCTCTCCAGTATGTATGAGAAGTCATCAGCCTCTAACAAAGTTCACTTGATGAGGCAGTTATTCAATTTACGGATGACAAAAGGTGCATCGTTAGCTCAACATCTCAATGAACTCAATACAGTCACAACCCAGTTGAGTTCAGCTGAAATTGAATTTGATGAAGAAGTACGAGCATTAATACTTTTGTCTTCTCTACCAGAAAGTTAGAATGCTACTGTCACGGTTGTGAGTAGCTCGTCGGGAAGTAATAAGTTGAAATTTGATGATGTTCATGATCTGGTTCTCAGTGAAGAGATCTGACGGAGAGAGTCGGGTGAATCGTCAACCTCTTCAGTTTTGCATACAGAGTTAAGAGAAAGATATTCAACCAGAGGGAATGGACGCGGCAGATCGAACTACCGAGGTAGATCAAAGGACAGGAGGTCCAAATCCAGGAATCCCAATAATTCCCATAGCTCGAAGACCGTCGAGTGTTGGAACTGCGGGAAGATCGGGCACTATAAAAATCAGTGCAAGAGTGCACCAAAGGACCAGTAGGCGAAGGAAGAAGCAAATGTTACTTCCACTTCAGGAGGAGATGATGTGTTGATATGCTATTTGGAGAGCAATGAGGAGTCTTGGGTGTTAGACTCTGGAGCATCATTCCACGCTACTTCGCAGAAAGAATTCTTCGAGAGGTATGTCCCCGGAAACCTTGGAAAGGTATACCTTGGTTATGATCAACCTTGTGCCATTATTGGTAAAGGAGTAGTGAAGATTAAGTTGAACGGGACTGTTTAGGAGCTGAAAGATGTCAGGCATATTCCCGACTTGAGAAAGAACTTAATCTCAGTATGGCAGTTGGCTAGTGAAGGCTAAACTATGATCTTTCATGGCGATAACTGGAAGATTTCAAAAGGTGCAATGACGGTTGCTCAGGGCAAAAAGAGTGGTACTCTTTACATGACAGCAGGGGCACACTGTTTAATTGCAGTTGCAGCAGGAAATGAAAATCCTAATATGTGGCACCTGAGACTTGGCTACATGAGTGAGAAGGGGATGAAAATTATGCACTCAAAAGGGAAACTTCTAGGTCTACAGTCAGTTGAGATAGACATGTGCGAAGATTGCATACTTGGAAAGCAGAAGAGGGTCAGATTTCAGACAAGTGGCAGAACCCTAAAGAAGGAAAGGCTAGAGCTCGTTCACTCTGATGTTTGGGGACCAACGACCGTTTCATCCATTGGTGGGAAACACTACTTCGTGACTTTCATTGATGATCACTCTCAGAAGGTATGAGTTTACTTTCTAAAGCATAAGTCTGAAGTGCTTGAGGCTTTCAGGAGATGGAAAGCTATGGTTGAAAATGAGACAGGTCTGAAGATTAAAAAGCTCGGAACCGACAATGGTGGTGAATATGAAGACACCAAATTCAAGAACTTCTGCTATGAGCACGGGATCAGAATGGAAAGAAACGTGTCGGGTACTGTTGTGAGTTTTAAATTACTCGCAAACACACGAGTCGTTTGCAATATAGTGTGTGCAAGTGCGAGGTCGAATCCATAGAGAATTGCGTTGTGAAAATATATTTTTATCTAAACTAAGTCTATTTTAACCTAGCTCCAAATTTGTAATTATATGTTGCAAAAGAAATATAAACTTAAATTAAATTGATTTAAAAAATAATGATAAAAACACTAAAGTTTCTGAATCCACCCCACCAAAGCTAAGCATATATCTTCATGTAAAAATAGCCTATCAAAATATTCCATGAATCCAACTTAAGACAAAAAACAACAAATATCTCAATTAAACCAAAAGCATCCAATGTATCCGCTTTTAACAAATCACAAAGGAAATCCAGTTTAATCAAAAACAATTTGATGTATCCATCAGATGAAACACAAAGAATATCCAACAGAATAATTTAAACGCAATCAATCATAAGATTTTACTCAAATATTTGACAGAATATTTATACTAAAAAACATCAGAATTGTATAAAAAAATCTGAAACTATTATGCCAAACAACGGCGAAGCTTCATCTTCAATCTTAGTTTGAAGATTTTAGCCTCTCATAATTATGGAACTACAGTTCATAATAAAAGTGCTAAACATTTAAACTAAACAAAAACAAAATGAAAAGAAATATTTACTATACAAGGGAGAAATTTTACTTACTGTTAGGCGGCGCTTCCCCTCGTGGTAGCAAAGCCTTCGGGATCCACCAGAATGCTAGCAGATGGTCCACTGGTTTGTACCAAAGTGGCCCAGGAATTGCACACTAAAGATGAAGTGAAGAGGGGCTTATATAGGGAAACATCACAATTGCAATGTGTTTCCAATCCGATGTGGGATACTGCAAATTCCAGCTTTTGCTCTTTGACCTTTGTCTACTAAAAATGCCATAACTTTCTCTAGAAAAATCATTTTATTGATCCGTAAAATTCCACAGAAAATAGATATCTGGATCTTTCCAAGCATATATGGCTTATCTCCTGGTTCTTCCTGAATCAATACAGTTAAATCCTCAAAAATATCTGATCTATCACGCTAAAATCATGCACAGCTTGACCTTTGTCTACTAAAACTGCTATAACTTTCTCTAGAAAAATCATTTTATTGATCTATAAAATTCCCCAGAAAATAAACATCCGGATCTTTCTAAGCATATATGGCTCATCTCTTGGTTCTTCCTGAATCAATACAGTTAAATCCTCGAAAATGACTGATCTGTACGAGCAATTCTGGCAATTTAGTGAAACTCCTTTCCAAGCTTATAAACCTGTAAAACAACGAAAAACAACTCAAATTAGCGAATTCTTAAGCTAACAAATGTAAATTAAGGGGCCAAAATATGCAATATTTTTCACTCATCAAATACTCCCAAACTTACATTTTGCTAGTCCCTTAGCAAAACAAAACAAAATAAATAAATAAAATAAATAAAATAAAAAACTAAATGGAAAACAAAGAACATAAAGATAAGTTCATTACTCATGGTATCCAAAAATTTAAGGAGCACTCAAAATCATGAAATTCATTCATGAGCAAGCTTAAAAAATCTAACCCATCTTCACAATGAATAAGAATTTAAAACCTAATTACTTACAAGAGGCATGTTAAGACATCACAAGCTTGAATCAGTGTAAAGTGAATTAGCATATGCTGATGAGGTTTCCAAATAAGTTCAATGTACAATGTTTCCACATCTCAAGATTCACAGAATGAACATCAGAATGAACAACGATGACATAGTTTTATTTCATTTTTTTTTTCTCTTTTTTTATAAGGCTCTGCTATATTTAGTTCCCTTAAGCTTTCTAATTGACTCATGTAATGAGTGTTGAGTCAATGACTCCCAAACCAGATGGTTTTAGGGCATTAAGTGTAAAGATATCCCCTAAGGACTTACTAACTCGAGTCAAGAAGGCTACGAAACTAAACTGTCCTTAATACTGCCAAGCAAAATTTCCACCTTTTGACATGAACACGCACTGCTTACTGAGGCAAGAGGTCCAGCTACTCAGCAGAAAGTTTCGCAATGATCACTATGAATAAAATTCTCACCTTTTGACGTGAACACTCACTGCTTACTGAGGCAAGAGGTCCAGTTACTCAGTGGAAAGTTTATTGATAATGATCATTAGTAGTATCTTTTTTTTCTTTTATGCTTTTCTATGCCCAAGTGTTTATCCAACAAGTCATCCTGTTTCAATTAAGATAAGAAACATACACATTAACATCACATGTCATACCTCACACAAATATGTGCTAATGTAGTCGTGTTAGATTGGCTCAAATATGTGAATTCTCAAATGCCCAAAGTAAGTAACAAAGTTTTAAAACTCTATCATCAGATTATGTGTTCAAAGTTTTAAACTCACCAATGAAATCACATCAAAAATTTTCAGATCAACCAAAATTTTCAGACAAACATGAACATGCATTTATCTTCACTAAAAAAAAAACAACAAGAAATTAGGACAAAGTGTGTGAAATGTGTCTCCCATACCCCCAAACTTAAATTACACAATGACCCCAATGTGTGAATGATATGGAAAGAGCTAACCTAGGAGATGGAGAACTAGCTGGACTGGTATGGCTCATAGCATACCCCAAACTTGAACTGAAGTACGTGTTGTCCCTGAAAAATAAATACTGGAAACCAAAAATACGGGAAACAAACATTAATCATAAATATGTCAAATAATAAGTAAACAAAAAGGATAAGCTGTGGGGTGCCTCCCATGAGCGCTAAGTTTAACATCTTCAGCCAGACCCAACATTAGTAATCGTGCCCAAATAAACGCTCCACCATCTGATCAATAAATAGGAGTGAAAAATGATCCTTCAGTATGGTAGCATTCAACTTACGGTAGTCTAGACACATTCTCCATCTTGACTGCACTCGAGTTGAAACCACCTCGTCATCTTTATTTATTACTACCGTTAATCTAGCCTGTTTTGGCACGTCACGAATCGGGCTCACACACTTGCTATCAAAGATTAGATAAAGGATCAGAACCTCTTGTATAGTTGGGTTGAGCCCTCTTTGTGGCTCCTTCGATGGCTTGGCATTCTCCTCAAAATGTAACTTGTGCATCACTACCGAGGGGCTTATCCCCTTGATATCCTCAATAGTCCAGCCGATAGCTTCATTGTGCTCTCTTAAAACGTCCAATAATTTATCCTCTTGAGCATCAACCAAATTTGAAGTTGTAGTCACAGGCAAAGAATCTGCTGGACCTAGGAACTTATACTTAAGATTATTTGTAAAGAACTAAATTGAAATGGAAATGGTAGCTAGTTTCGAGGTTAGCTAGGCCTCCAGAGATTAGTGCAAGAATAGAGAAGAATGGAAATACAGAAAGATTATACTGAATTCACTTTTTTCCTCCTTTAATTGTGTACATTGTGGTTATTCTTATACCCCCAACTCTGCCCCTGTAACTAACTGCCCACAGCTGTCACTAGCTGTTACTAACCAACCTAACTAACTCCTACCACCTAGCAATATAACCAACTCCAACAGAATCCTATTGTAACAACCATTACACTTTGGTCGTTGCTATTATAGCTATTTAAGCACCAAGTAGCTATTTTAAGTACACAAGTAATTATTAAAACTCTAACAATACTTCCCTCTTTAAAAGACCTTGCCCACAAGGTAAGGGAACCTCTGCTGCAGAACATACAAGCTCTCCCAAGTGGCATCATCAATACTTTCACCTTGCCATTGAACCAGAACTTGAGTAATGGTTCTATTTCGAAGCTGATGAGACCTTTCCTGGAGAATAGCTACTGGTTCTGTAATGGCAGCTCCTTCCACATCAGTAGGTGGTAAGGTGGGAATGGAAACCACATGCTACCCAAGCTTAGCTTTCAAATAGGATACATGAAAAGTGGGATGTATCTTAGAATTTGGAGATAAATCTAACCTATAAGACACCTCACCAACCTTCTGTAAGACCTGAAATGGTCCATAGTACTTTGGAGATAATTTCTTCAATTGGTGGTGCTTAAGAGACTTCTGTTTGTAGGCCTGAAGTCATAGGAATACCCAATCTCCCACAGAGAAAATCCTCTGAGTCCTATGCTTGTCAGAATACAACTTCATCCTTTCTTGTGCTACTACCAGGTTCTGCCTTAACAAAGAAGTCAGCTGCTGTCTAGACCTCAGATGGGCATCCACTCCTTCAACCCTTGTTGTACCAGGAATGTAGTCCATCAGTCTAGGAGGGGGATATCCATACAGTGCTTCAAATGGGGTTAGCTTGAGTAAGGTGTGAAAATTAGTGTTAAACCAGAATTCAGCAAGTGGCAACCACTCCACCCAAGTAGCTGGTTTGTCAGCTGCAAAAGTTCTCAAATAATGCTTAAGACTCTTGTTCACAACTTTTGTTTGGCCATCTGTTTGAGGGTGATAGGCTGAGGACATGGCCAATTAAATACTCTGAAGCTTCATTAGCTCTTGCCAAAAATGAGAAATAAAAATAGGGTCCCTGTCACTAACACTTGAAGTAGGCATTCCATGTAACTTGAACACATGTTGCATATACAGATTTGCTACTTTAGAAGCAGTATATGGGTGAGACAAGGCTATGAAATGAACAAACTTTGTAAACCTGTCCACTACTACCATCACTACCTCCTTCATTTGAGATTTTGGCAGACCCTCCACAAAATCCATTCTCACAGCCACCCAAGGTTTCTTTGGTATAGGCAAGGGCTGTAGCAGACCTGCTGGATTACAGGTTTCACGCTTGAGCCTTTGGAACATATCACACTCCCTAACATACTTCCTAACATCTGCCCTTAGCCCAGGCCAGTAAAAATCCCTCTGAATCCTATGCAATGTTTTAAGAAACCCAGAATGACCCCCATGGCCCATCATGCACCTGTTGCAAAATAGCTATCTTTAATGAATCACACGTCCCCATATACATTCTACCTTTATATATCAGCAAACCATTCTGCATAGTAAAGCCCTTAGGACCTTCCTTCCTTGCTTGAAAAGCATCTAAAATACTCACAATGTAGTGATCAGCAGCATAGCTAACCTTAAGTTGAGCCAACCAATTAGGAGTGGGAAAGGAAATCATGCACAAAACTCCTTCCTAAGATGAAACTTCATCACCAGAAACCTGTCTTGACAAAGCATCAGCCACCACATTCTCTTTACCCCTATTATATTCTACAATAAAAGCATATCCTAACAACTTGGTAATCCACTTTTGTTGAGCTGGTGTACCAATTTTCTGCTCCAAGATGTACTTAAGGCTCTGCTGATCTGTCCTCACCAAGAAAGAGTTTCCAACCAAATATGGCCTCTATTTATGCACAGCAGTCACCAAGGCCAGTAGTTCTCTCTCATAAGTTGATAAGACCAAACTCCTGCCCTTGAGAGCCTGGCTGTGGAAAGCTATAGCTCTCCCTTCTTGCATAAATACAGCACCCAACCCAACACCTGAAGCATCACACTCCACCACAAACATTTTATCAAAATCTGGAAGAGCTAAAACAGGTGGATTGGACATAGCAAATTTGAGATTTTGGAAAGCCAATTTAGCTTTCTCAGTCCAAGTAAAAGAATCCTTCCTTAAAAGGGCAGTCAATGGGGCTGCAATCTGCCCATACCCTTTTACAAATTTCCTGTAATACCCTGTGAGACCTAAGAAACCCCTCAAAGCCTTAACATCCTTTGGAGTAGGCCACTGTTGCATTGCTATAGTTTTCTTAGGATCTGTCCTTACCCCTTCACCCGAAATCAAGTGCCCCAAATACTCAACTTCTCCACAAGCAAAAACACACTTGGATTTCTTAGCAAATAATTGTTCCTTAGCTAACACTTCCAATACAGCCTTAAGATGAGAGACATGATCAACCAAAGATTTGCTATAAACCAGAATATCATCAAAAAATACTAGAACAAACCTTCTAAGGAAAGGTTTAAACACTTGATTCATTAGGGACTGAAATGTTGAAGGTGCATTAGTGAGTCCAAAGGGCATAACCAGAAATTCATAATGCCCCTCATGAGTCCTAAAAGCTGTTTTAGGAATGTCTTCCTCACTCATCCTAATTTGGTGATAACCAGACCTTAAGTCAAGTTTAGAAAATATGCAAGCACCATTCAGTTCATCAAGCAATTCATCAATGACAGGTATAGGAAATTTATCCTTGATAGTATTCAAGTTAAGTGCCCTGTAATCAATGCATATACGCCAAGAACCATCTGCCTTCCTTACCAACAAAACGGGGGAGGCAAAAGGACTGCAACTATTCCTTATAGATCCAGCAGACAATAATTCTTTAACTATTTTTTCTATCTCATTTTTTTCGTAAAAAGGGTACCTATATGGCCTCTGGCAGACTGGCTGAGCTCTTTCCTTAAGAGTAATATGATGTTCATGCCCCCTAAGAGGAGGTAGCCCTACTGAAGTGTTAAAGACCTGAGCAAAATTTTGAAGTAAATCTGTTACTTTTGCAGGTAGAGCAGCCTGCTTTTCAGCTGAAGAGGAAGTTGAAATGTGAACCAACAGGCCTTTCTTGATTGGAGTTTTAAAGAATTGATCCCCATCAATGAGATGTGAGCCAGATTGCTTCAATCCTTGCATCATAACCTTGTGCCCCTTATGATAAAACTCCATAGTTAAAAACTGAAAATTCCATTGGATATCACCCAGTGTGGTCAGCCACTGAGTTCCCAACACAACATCACATCCTCCAAGTGGCAAAACATGAAATTGAATAGAAAATTCCTTCCCTTGAATGCATACTGTCACTTGATCACAAAACCCTGGAGTCCTCACCACTGCACCATTAGCAACCTTAACTTCCAACGTTTGAGATTGATCAACCAACAATTGCAAACTAGGGATTAATGTTGCATCAATAAAATTGTGGGTGCTACTTGTGTCCAGCAAAACTACCAAACTAACTCCATTAATTTTGCCTTTAATCCTCATAGTACCAGGTGTGGGAGTACCAATTAGAGCATATAGAGTTATCTCAACCTCCTCAGAATTGGTATTAGTATTCTGCCATTCATTGATTGAACTTCCAACTTCTTCCTCCAACTCAGTGATCTTAATCCCAGATTGTGAATCAGTCACCAACTCAATACCCTCAAGAAGGAATATTTTGGCACTTTTGCATTTGTGACAAGGACTCCATTTGTCATCACAATTATAGCATAACCCTTTTATTTTTCCTCTCTTCCATTTGGGTAGGAGAAATTCTTTTAATTTGGATTCTAGATTTAGCTTCTACAAATGTATTGACTTTAGGAAGACCCAAGATAGATGGCTTACCTGTTTCCTGCTGAATTTTAGAACTCCTTCTGCAACTTGTCAAATATTCCTCTTGAATTTTAGCCAATCCAAAAGTTGCGTTCAATGACTGTGGATTTAGCATCCTCACAGGCAAACGTATCTCATCTTTTAACCCACTAAAGAAACAGCTCATCTTATGCATTGCAGATAAGCCCTTGATTCTATTTGACAAAGCCTCAAAATCTGCCTTGTAAACTACTACTGTTGATGTTTGCCTCAACTTAGTAAGTGCCTCCATAGGATCATCATAGGGCGTTGAACCAAACCTAACATGTAAGGCCTGTACCATACCCTCCCAATTACAGAACACAACAGCCTCCTCTGCATCTTGAAACCAAACCAGAGCTTATTGATCTATGTGAAATGAGGCCACCATAAGTCTCTCCGTAGCTGGGGTTTGATAATATCCAAAATATTGGTTAGTCTTATACACCCAGCTACCAGGATCATCACCTGAAAAGCGTGGAAAATCAAGCCTAACAGGTTTAGCAAAGGACACTGTAGAAGAATTATGGATTGGATATGAAGGTTCACGTGATCTGTTTTCATCAGTACCCAACTTCTGAAGGATTGCCATAAGATGTTGATTCATCTCGTTCATCATTCCGGTATGGATCTCTTGAATTTTTTGGATTTCTCGAATGTTTTTGTTGTGATGATCAGAGGTAGCTCGAAGGGAGGCAATGGCTTCATTAGTGGCTACCATGGCAGCATTAGATCGCGTCTCTGCCATCAAGTCACAAAATCTCTGCTCTGATACCAATTTGTAAAGAACTAAATTGAAATGGAAATGGTAGCTAGTTTCGAGGTTAGCTAGGCCTCCAGAGATTAGTGCAAGAATAGAGAAGAATGGAAATACATAAAGATTATATTGAATTCACTTTTTTCCTCCTTTAATTGTGTACATTGTGGTTATTCTTATACCCCTAACTCTGCCCCTGTAACTAACTGCCCACAGCTGTCACTAGCTGTTACTAACCAACCTAACTAACTCCTACCACCTGGCAATGTAACCAACTCCAACAGAATCCTATTGTAACAACCATTACACTTTGGCCGTTGCTATTATAGCTATTTAAGCACCAAGTAGCTATTTTAAGTACACAAGTAATTATTAAAACTCTAACAGTCCAGGAAAGGCTTAAGTTCCTTCTTGGGGGGTTCAGGTGTTGTGGTTTCCTCCGTCTCACTGATCTTTTAAGGAGCAGACTCCAAAATGGCATTCACTTCCTCGAGTAACTTATCTAAGCCCAAGTCCTCTCCAAAGTGAGCAAAGCATGCCTCCAGGGGATCCTCAAACTCCTCTCATTTCTTGGGCGCTTGTAATCTCTCAGGGTAAGGCGCTTTAGGTAAAAACGATATAGGGAGATCCTTAATAATACGAGTGGCTGTAGATGGCTCAGCATCTCTCTTCTCATTGTTGCCACTTTCTTGCCCTTGGTGCATAGCAGGGTTCTCTTCCACTTGATTGTACACTTGTCTCCCAGACAAGTATGGAACAGTTGATTGCACTTGTTCCTGCCAATGCATAGGAGTTGATAAATTTTCCACCGCAAACTGTTCCTTTGGGTTAGGATCAGATTGACTGGGAAACTCTCAATTCTCTCATTCACCCACGTAACTTGCGATATGATCCATTTGACTCTCCAGCTTAGCAATTGCTTGGGTGTTTTCTATTGTTGCACTCATTACTTCGCTCATGGATTGGCTAGTCATTTTCATGTACTCCTTAAGGGTGTCCTCAAGTGACTGTGAAACTGGCACTGGTGTTTGAATGAGAGCTTGGTAAGCAGGTAATGGTGCTGGATAGGCTGAGTGACTATAACTTGGAACTGGCGGAGGAAATTCGGGAGGGTATTGAGTGTGAGCTTGATAAGGGGCTCCTCCCTGATTCCTCAGTTGGTTCTGCGTCCATGAAAAATTAGAGTGGTCCCACCACCCTGGATTGTATGTTTTGGAGTAAGATCCATTTGATTGCCAACAACACTCATTGAAAGCATTCATTTGTTCCATGGGATACTCGGCAAAAGCCAGCATTGATGGACAATTCTGTGCTAAATGCATAGTACTAGCACAGATGGAACAGCTATCAACATTGAATGTGTTGGCAGCATTGATGGACGGGCCGGTCATTTTCATGTACGCCTTAATGGTGTCCTTTAAATACTGTGAAATCGACGCTGGATTCATCCACATTTTTATTTTTATAACTAACTAGTAGAAAAATAAAATCAATTCAAACCAAAAATTTTCACAAACCAAACAATTCCCCAGCAACGGCGCCAAAAACTTGTTGTGAGTTTTAAATTACTCGCACGCGCACGAGTCATTTGCAATATAGTGTGTGCAAGTGTGAGGTCGAATCTGCAGGGAATTGCGTTGTGAAAATATATTTTTATCTAAACTAAGTCTATTTTAACCTAGTTCCAAATTTGTAATTATATGTTGCAAAAGAAATATAAACTTAAATTAAATTGATTTAAAAACTAATGATAAAAACACTAAAGTTTCTGAATCCACCCCACCAAAGCTAAGCATATATTTTAATGTAAAAATAACCTATCAAAACATTCCATGAATCTAACTTAAGACAAAAAAAAAAAACAAATATCCCAATTAAACCAAAAGCATCCAATGTATCCGCTTTTAACAAATCACAAAGGAAATCCAATTTAATCAAAAACAATTTGATGTATCCATCAGATGAAACACAAAGAATATCCAACAGAATAATTTAAACACAATCAATCATAAGATTTTACTCAAATAATTGACAGAACATTTATACTAAAAAACATCAGAATTGTATAAACAAATCTGAAACTATTATGTCAAACAACGGCGAGGCTTCATCTTCAACCTTAGTTTGAAGATTTTAGCCTCTCATAATTATGAAACTACAGTTCATAATAAAAGTGCTAAACATTTAAACTAAACAAAAACAAAATGAAAAGAAATATTTACTATACAAGGGAGAAATTTCACTTGCTGTTGGGCGGCGCTTCTCTTCGTGGTAGCAAAGCCTTCGGGATCCACCATAATGCTAGCAGACGGTCCATCGGTTTGTACCAAAGTGGCCCAGGAATTGCACACTAAAGATGAAGTGAAAAGGAGCTTATATAGGGAAACATCAAAAGTGCAATGTGTTTCCAATCCGGTGTGGGATACTGCAAATTCCAGCTTTTGCTCTTTGACCTTTGTCTACTAAAAATGCCATAACTTTCTCTAAAAAAATCATTTTATTGATCCATAAAATTTCATAGAAAATAAACATGTGGATCTTTCCAAGTATATATGGCTCATTTCCTGGTTCTTCTTGAATCAATACAGTTAAATCCTCGAAAATGGCTGATCTGTCACGCTAAAATCATGCACAGCCTGACCTTTGTCTACTAAAACTGCCATAACTTTCTCTAGAAAAATCATTTTATTGATCCGTAAAATTTCTCAGAAAATAAACATCCGGATCTTTCCAAGTATATATGGCTAATCTCCTGGTTCTTCCTGAATCAATACAGTTAAATCCTCGAAAATGGTTGATCTGTATGAGCAATTCTGGCAATTTAGTGAAACTTCTTTCCAAGCTTATAAACCTGTAAAACAACGAAAAACAACTCAAAATGACAAATTCTTAAGCTAACAAATGTAATTTAAGGGGCCAAAATATGCAATATTTTTCACTCATCAGGTACGCCTCAACACAATGGTGTAGCTGAACGTATGAACCAAACATTGACAGAAAGAGCCAGAAGCATTCGTATACAGTCAGGTTTACCGAAGCAATTCTGGGCAGAAGCAGTCAACACAGCAGCTTACTTTATCAACCAAGGCCCATCGGTTCCATTGCAGCATAGAATACCAGAGGAGGTATGGAGCGGAAAAGAAGTAAAACTATCACATCTAATAGTTTTTAGTTGTAGCATATGTGCATATTAGTGATCAAGGCAGGAATAAGCTTGATCCCAAATCCAAGAAATGCACCTTCATTGATTATGGTGAGGATGAGTTTGGCTACCGCATTTGGGATGACAAAAACAAGAAGGTGATCTACAGCAGAGATGTGATTTTCAACGAAAGAGTGATGTACAAGGACAGGCATAAAACCGACACCAACGACTCAGAGCAGAGTGGGCCAGTATTTGCATATGCATATGATATCCCAGATAGTCCCGTGACGAAGCTGATTGTATCAAGTCCTCAGTTAGAGGAACTCGTTGGACAGAGCAGTGCACAGCAGTTTGACACACCGCAGCCTCTTACTCCAACTCCTGTATTGAGAAGGTCTTCTCGGCCTCATGTGCCTAACAGGAGATACATGAATTATTTGTTACTGACTGATGGAGGGGAGCCTGAATGCTATGATGAAGTTAGTCAGACTGGAGATGCTAGCGAGTGGGAGCTTGCTATGAAAGACGAGATGAATTCTCTGATCTCCAACCAGACATGGGAACTAGCTGAGTTACCTATGGGAAAGAAGGCACTTCACAACAAATGGGTGTACTGGGTGAAAGAGGAACATGATGGTTCTAAGAGATACAAAGCCCGACTAGTTGTCAAAGGATTCCAGCAAAAGGAAGAAGTTGATTACACTGACATATTTGCTCCTGTTGTGAAGCTCAATACTATCAGATCAGTGTTGAGTATTGTTGTCATTGAAGATTTTTATCTTGAATAGTTAGATGTGAAGACCGCATTTCTTCACAGAGATTTGGTTGAGGAGATATACATGCACCAGTCAGAAGGTTTCTCAGAAAGAAGGAAGGAGAACATAGTGTGTAAACTTAAGAAGAGTTTATATGGCCTGAAACAAGCCCCAAGATAGTGGTACAGAAAGTTTAACGGCTTCATGCGCAAGGAAGGTTTCCATAAGTGCAACACCGACCACTGTTGCTAGTTCGAAAGATACAAGTCCAGTTATATCATTTTACTACTTTATGTCGATGATATGTTAGTAGCAGGTTCAAATATGGATGATATCAGAAGGTTGAAGCAGTAATTGTCAAACGAGTTTGACATGAAGGACTTGTGTCCAGCAAAGAAGATTCTTGGAATGCAAATCACAAGAGATAAACAAAGAGGGATTTTTCAATTATCTCAGGCAGAGTACATCAACCGTGTTTTACAGAGATTCAACATGGGCAACGCCAAGCCAGTCAGCACACTCTTAGCAAGTCACTTTCGCTTATCCAATGATCAGTCCCCTCAGATAGAGGAATAGAGAGATTTCATGGCTAAAGTTCCTTATGCCTCAGCCATTAGGAGTTTGATGCACGCAATGGTCTGTACGAGACCAGACATTGGCCATGTAGTGGGAGTTGTTAGCAGGTTTATGTCAAATCCAGGGAAATGGAGAGTTAAAAGTACAAGGCTACGTAGATGCAGACTTTGGAGGTGAAGTCGATCACCGAAGAAGCACCACCAGTTATATATTCACTATTGGAATTACAACTGTTAGTTGGATGTCGCAATTATAGAAGATTGTCACTCTATCCACTACAGAGATTGAGTATGTAGCAGTGACTGAAGCCAGTAAAGAGATGATATGGCTTCAAGGTTTATTAACTGAGTTGAGATTCAAACAGGAGAAGAATGTTATGCACAGTGATAGTCAGAGTGCGATATACTTGGCAAAGAATTCAGCATTTCATTACAGAACCAAGCATATTGGACTTCGTTATCACTTCATCAGATCTTTATTGGAAAATGAGGTGTTAATACTAGAGAAGATCCAAGGAAGCAAGAATCCAGTGGATATGTTGAAAAAGACGGTGATGCAGAGGATCCGAGTCAGATGATGCTGAGCTATCAGATGGCAAGTGGGCTACCTAAGCCGGTTTACATCGTTTAGCGAGCCATAGGTTCCGATTGGGCTCCAAAGACCCTAGTCTGATTGGAAACGAGCTTTCGGGAAAAACTTAGTATATTATACTAAGCCTTATCGTTTTAAGCCAAAAAACGAAGTTTAGACCTTCAAATTGATAGTTTTTAGTTTTTAGGAAACCTTTTATTTTATTTTATTTAAATTTGGCCTTAATTTAATTTTTCTATTTTAGCTTCGACCTTATAAATAAGGTCTTAGGGTTTCGTAATCATTATTATTGTATTTTTGGAATAAATTAAAATAAAACATCAGAGTAGTTTCTCTGTATTGTTTTAGGGCTTTTCTTGTGTTACTCCCTGTGAACTATCTGTTCGACTAGCCTGCAGAATAATCACTATTCTGCCCGGCATCAGTTGGTATCAGAGCTTCAGCATCTTTCTGGGGTGAGATTTCATCAGTTTCCATGGTTGGTGATCGTGGTCGCGGTCGTCACGGGCAGGTTCCGAACGAGAAAGCCCCACGCCGTGATCATAACGTTCAGGATGTGATGATTGAGGATTTACAGAGGCAGGTTGCAAAGTTAACCCAGCGTCTAACGACGCAGAATTTCGGTGATCGTGAGATGAAAGATCATGATTCTGATTCCAGTTTCGAAAACCCGTATCACAATCCAGTTCCGATTGTGCCCCGAAGACCCTAGTCTGATTGGAAATGAGCTTTCGGGAAAAACTTAGTATAATATACTAAGCTATTATACTAAGCTTTATTGTTTTTAAGCCCAAAAACGAAGTTTAGACCTTCAAATTGGTAGTTTTTAGTTTTTAGGAAACCTTTTATTTTATTTAATTTAAATTCGGCCTTAATTTAATTTTCCTATTTTAGCTTCGACCTTATAAATAAGGTCTTAGGGTTTCGTAATCATTATTATTGTATTTTTGGAATAAATTAAAATAAAGCATCAGAGTAGTTTCTCTGTATTGTTTTAGGGTTTTTCTTGTGTTACTCCCTGTGAACTATCTGTTCGACTAGCTTGCAGAATAATCGCTATTCTGCCCGGCGTCAGACGGTGGCTATCGACAAACTAAAGTTGTGTTCAACTTCAGTTGGTCTGCAAGAGTAATAATACTGGAAAGATTTGCTGTATAGATCGAGGTGTGAAGACAGATTGAAATCAGTCTTAAGTGGGAGATTGTCAGGGTAGTGGGCGGTACCTACCTTTCTTTTGGGTCAAAGAAAACATGGAGGGGGTGCCTAACTCAGGCTTTGTCAAAGCTCCATAAATTATGTCCATAACTTCCACCAACTCATTTGTTTTTGAAGCCTATAAATACTCGTTGGCTTTCATTTGTAATACACACCAAATAGAGTATTAGAGAGAGCTTGAGAGAAAAGCTTAAAAGAAAAATACAATTGAGTGTGGGTTGTGTGTTGTAAGTGTTATAAACACTTTGTATATTTTCTCCCTTCAGTAAAAAAAAACGATCTACAACAGGTCCGGAGACGTAGGCACAATTGGTCGAACTCCGTTATCAAATTTTGTGTGTGTTATTTCCGCTGTTATTTCACATTCTCACTAATCTGGTTTATAAGAAAATTTGCGTAATTTTCCCAACACTAGCAGCTCTGCGCTGTCTCGTGTCTATGTTTCATTTGCTGGACAGCTTCACCCTGGATTTTGCTTATATGGGGTGGGGACTGGGATAAATACTGTAACTCAGCCCTTTGAACTCATTTTTGAGGAAACAGTCCCTGGTTCTGGGCCAGCTTCATAGGTTGTTTTTAAGTATATTTAAATTATAATTTCATTAGTTTATATTGTTGAGGCTATAGTAGACATTGTGTGCGCATTATTTTAATCTAAATATCAAAGGAACCAGCACTAATGTTGTAGCCTTTTTATTCTAATGTTATGTATACCTTACCGATTTTTTATGCAGGAGTTCCTCCACTTGTATAGGAACAACTGATGTTGTCACCTCACATGGTCTTAAAATTAGTTCTGTTGTTTCGTTTCCATCAACTGCTGCTGTCCCCTAAATGCAGGCCTCTAATGGTGTCAAAGTGAGGACCATTTTTCCTGGTGTTTCATTATCATTATAATTTTTTAAACTTTATTTTGTGATTCATTTGTGTTAACTTTTAGATTGTTTGTATTGATCTGTAATCTCGATTTGGTAAAGAAATTTGGAACTCCTTTACTCTCATTGACTACAGCTTCTGCTATAGAGGACTTAGTAAGTGCGATTGGGCACAGAAGGTGTTTAATATTTTAATAAGAGTTTACTAAACCAATGAGACAAAGAAGATATTGGTTAATAAATGTTAACTTTGAAAGGAGGGGGAGGAATCTATCCCTCATTTTCTTTTGGGATGCTCATTCACTAGAAATCTTTGGGAGATGACTTTTAGCTTGGTGGGAATTCAATGGGTGACTATCGGCTTAGTTCAAGATGAGGTGTAAGCTTGGTATGGGGAAAAGAGCTTTCTTCTTGATTCATCTTTCCAATTTTTGGGTTATTTGGCTTGAGCGGAATAAGAGATCTTTTAATAGCAAGGAAAAACCAATAACTGTTATTAAGGATAGATTGTTGCATATTTTTGGGTTTTGGTTTAATGAGAATTTTTTCGTATATGAGAAAGATATTGTAGATCTCATTGAGATTCTATCTTATAGATAGATTTATTTTGTTATTGGGTGGCACCCCTTGGTGCCTTTTTATATAAAATCTTTTATTATAAAAAAATAGAAGTTTACTTTTTATTTTTAATATTATTAAGGAAATCTTGCTTGTAACAAAATTGGAACTCATTTGATCATGCGACTTTTGTTCTGATTAGGCTTCTTTATGTAATGTTTCTTTCCTCTTTCTTTTCCCTGCATCTCTTCCCCTCCTCCAAAGAAAAATAGAGAAAATAAAGAAGGAAAATAGAGAGGACAGAAAAAAAACTCGTTGCTATAACCAATTAATTTTCCATACATATTATTTTACTCGTTCAAGTAATCATATTCTGCATCTGAGCTTATTCTGCAGATTTTTTTTTCTTCTTACTTAACTCGTTTATGCTTTGAATAAAAATAATTATTTGTGGGTTTTGTTATTCACTTGGAATTTGTGGTGACTAAAGATTCCGGGGCAGCAATTATCCATGTACTTCATTTATTTATTTATTCAACTTTCTAGCTTAAATTGATTGAGAACATGCTTTTGAGAAAGAGTTACCTTTTTCTATAACAAATTTATAATTCTTTTGCTGATGTTCTGAATTTTGAGTATTATGTGAATCTTGGGAACCCAATCCAAGTGAGCTAGAATATGTTAATCATAATCTGACATAATTTTTCTCTGATTTTTAACATACAAAGCTATTGTTTTGAATTATGAGTATTATGTGAATCTTGGGAACCCAATCCAAGTGAGCTAGAATATGTTAACCGTAATCTGACGTAATTTTTCTCCGATTTTTAACATTCAAAGCTATGTAAAGTATGTAGACTGATTTTTATATGGGTTACCAAAGGTTATAATTAGTATGATTTTTTTTAAAAAAAAAGCATATTTGTCAGCTTATTTGTTTAGAACTGCTGCCACATTTGTGAAAAACGTCATTTATTTTGTTTTGAATATTTCAAAGTATTGTTTCCTAGTTTTTAGGAGTTTATTATTTTCTGATTAATCATGAGTGTAATCATGGCTTATTTTTAGGATCATGATCTTAGTGGTTAGTTATTATTTTAAAGTCTTTAAATGTAAGTTCTGAATTCAATAAAATAACTTCTCCTTTGATATAATCTCTTTTGTTCTTCTCTTCAAAATAGTCATTGTTATTTCCTACAAAGTTGTCTTTGTTTTTTGTTGCAACTTCAAAAACAACAATTCGTATCAGAGCCAGGTTCTTAAGGAACCTGTGAGAGTCTGAGATTGAATTCAAGTGGACGCCATGGATGCAAAAGCCAGTTTTTCATCAATTGCTCCTCTAGTGTTCGATAGAGAAAATTATCAGATTTGGACTGTGAGAATGGAGACCTACCTAGATGTAATGGATCTCTGGGAAGCTGTAGAAGAGGATTACGAAGTTCTTCCTCTGCCAAACACCACGATGGCCCAGATCAAGAATCACAAGGACAGAAAAACGAGGAAGTCAAAAGCAAATGCATGTTTGTTTGTTGTCGTCTCGTCGACTATCTTCACCCGAGTCATGTCACTCAAATCAGCAAAAGCAATCTAGGATTATCTCAAAACAGAGTATGAAGGAAATGAGAGGATCAGAGGGATGAAAGTTCTGAATTTGATCAGAGATTTTGAACTGCAAAAAATGAAGGAATCATAAACCATTAAAGAGTATTTTGACAAACTTCTAATCATTGCCAATAAGGTAAGACTCCTCGGTTCTGATCTACCCGGCTTGAGGATTATTGAAAAAATCCTAGTAACGGTGCCTGAAAATTTTGAGGCAACCATAATGACCTTGGAGAACACCAAGGATCTGTCCAAGATTACCTTGGCAAAGCTCTTAAATGCTTTACAGGCACAAGAGCAAAGAAGGGTCATGAGGCAAGAAGGAGCCGTTGAAGGAGCACTGCCAGTCAAGCATCAAGAATGAGGGAAAATGAGGAAGAAGAACAAGAAGAATTTTTTTGCAAATGGCGATGCTACAGCAAACAGCAACAAGAACAAGACCAGAGGTACGAAGGGAAATCATCCTACATGCCAACATTATGGCAGAAAGGGTCATCCTCCTTTCAAATGCTAGAGGAGACTTGATGCAAAATGCAACAGGTGTAACCAACTTGGTCATGAAGCTGTGATTTGCAAAAGTAAAAATCAGTAGCAAGAAGTAGATGCTCAAGTCGCTGATCAAGAGGAGGAGGATCAGCTCTTTGTAGCTACTTGCTTCTCAGGCAGTGACTCAAGTGAGAGCTGGTTAATTGATAGTGGTTGCACTAACTATATGACACATGACAAGGAGTTGTTCAAGGAATTAAGAAGCACGGATACTTCAAAAGTTAGAATTGGTAATGGACAGCATATAACAGTCAAGGGAAAATGCACCATTGAAATTGCAAGTTGTTTAGGTACAAAACTTATCTCTGATGTTCTCTATGTTCCAAAAATTGACCAAAATCTGTTAAGTGTTGGTCAGTTGATAGAGAAAGGCTTCAAAGTACATTTTGAAGACAAATATTGCCTGATAAAGGATGCATCTAGTCAAGAGATGTTCAACGTCAAGATGAGAGGAAAGAGCTTCACACTTAACCCACTTGAGGAAGAGCAAGCTGCCTATCCTACCAAGGAAAGTGTCACAGAGATATGGCACAAGAAGCTCGGTCATTATCATCATCAAGGACTACTACTGCTTCAAACAAAGCAATTAGTAAGGGATTTACCTGTTTTAGAAAATCATCTTCCTTACTGCAAAACGTGTCAATATGGAAACCAACACGGACAGCCATTTCTAAAAACAACTTGGAGAGCAACATAGAAGCTACAATTGATCCACACTGATTTAACAGGACCACAAAGAACACCATCTCTCAATGGTAGCCTTTACTATATTGCCTTTATTGATGATCTAACAAGAATGTATTGGATTTCCTTTTTTAAATACAAATAAAAAGTTACTAGAATATTCTGGAAATTTAAAGCTAGAATTGAAAATGAGAGTGGCTGCAAAATTCAGCAATTGAGATCAGAAAATGGTAAGGAGTACACATCTGCAGTATCCAATCAATTTTGTGAGGATGCAGGCATTGAACATCAACTAACAGCTCCCTACACTCTACAAAAAAATGGAGTCAATGAGAGGAGAAATCGATATATCTTGGAAATGACAAGATGTATGTTACATGAGAAGAATTTGCCAAAGAAATTCTGGGTAGATGCAGCAAATACTGTTGTTTTTCTCCAAAACAGGCTACCCATAAAAGCGTTGAAGGAGCAGACACCATTTAAAGCTTGGTATGGATATAAACCGTCTTTAAACTTCCTTAAGGTGTTTGGTTGTTTGTGCTTCACCTATGTTCCTCAGGTTAAGCGTGATAAACTAGATAAGAAGGCAGTACAAGGCATTTTCGTAGGCTACAGCATAATATCCAAGGCTTACAAAGTCTTTCAGCCATAAACAGGGAATATTGTCATAAGCAGGGATGTGCACTTTGTAGAAAATGAAGAATGGAATTGGGAGACTTCAAAGGACTCAAATCAACTAAAGCTAAACTTTCCTATCAGAAATGTCGAGGAGCAGAGAAATGACAATTAGCAGAGTGAGATAGTGGATGACATTCCAGTTAGAAGCACCAGATTGTTCGCTGATATTTATCAGAGATGCAACATTGTAGTTTGTGAGCCTGCAAGTTATGATGAAGCAAAACATGATCAGAATTGGACTGCTGTAATGAAGGAGGAGTTGTACATGATCAAGAAAAACAAGACATGGCAGCTTGTTGATAGACCTCAAGACAGAAAAATCATTGGGGTCAAATGGGTGTTCAGAACCAAGTTCAATGCTGATGGTTCCATTAACAAATACAAAGCGAGGCATGTTGTTAAAGGATATGCTCAAATTTTTGGTGTAGACTATTTAGACACGTTTGCACCAGTAACTAGACTTGACAACATCAGGCTGCTACTTGCTGTTTCAGCACAAAAGAGCTGGAAAATGTACTAGTTGGATGTTAAATTAGCATTTCTAAATGGTTTCTTGCAAGAAAAAATTTATGTTGAGTAACCAGAAAGTTATGTGAAGAAAGGAGAAAAAGACAAAGTTATCTCCTCAAGAAGGCTCTTATGGATTGAAGCAAGCTCCAAGAGCCTGGTACAGCAGAATTGATGATTATCTGCTAAGTTTAGGCTTTGAAAAAATCCTATTTGAGTCCACTATTTATGTCAAGCACTGTGAGGTTGATATCTTTGTTATTTCTCTTTATGTAGATGATCTTTGGTGACTAGAAACAATGCAGCTTTAATTGATGAATTTAAGCTAGAAATGATGAAAGTATTTGAGATGACTGATCTTGGATTGATGACTTACTTTCTCGGAATGGAGATCAAGCAGAGTCAAGATGAAGTTTTCATTTGTCAAAAGAAGTATGCAAAGGAAATTCTCAAAAAGTTTCATGTGGAAGATTGCAAGTCAATGAGCACTCCTATGAATCAAAAAAAAAAAAATTGAGCAACGAAGATGGAACCGAAAAAATGGATGAGGCACACTTTAGAAGTTTGATTGGGTGCCTGATGTATCTCACAGCAACAAGACCTAACATCTTGATCGCTGTGAGTATTTTATCTCGGTCTATGCACTGTATAAGTGAAATGCACTTGAAGACTGCTAAAAGGGTGGTTATATACATCAAAGGCATAATTAACTTTGGCATCAAGTTCAATAAAAATAAGGAGTTCAAGTTGGTTGGTTTTTCTAACAGTGACTGGGCAGGATCCATTGATGACATGAAAAGTACCTCTGGGTGCTGCTTTAGTTTTGGATCAGGAGTTTTTTCATGGAGTTTGAAAAAACAAGAAACAGTAGCTCAATCTACTGCTGAAACAGAGTTTGTTGCTGCAACTGCTATGTAAATCCAGCTTTGTGGCTGAGGAAGATATTGAGTGATCTTCATCTTGAGCAGAAAGAAAACACTACGATTTTTGTTGATAATCAAGCTGCAATAGCTATTTCTCACAATCCAGTTTTTCACAGGAAAACTAAACATTTCAACATCAAGCTGTTTTTCTTGAGGGAAATGCCAAAGAATGGTGCTGTAACTCTTGTTTACTGCAGAACAGATGAGCAAATAGCTGATGTTTTTACTAAACCATTACCAGTTAGCAAGTTCGAGTTTTTGAGATTGAAACTTGGTGTTTGCAGTCTCTAAAGCAAGGAAGAGTGTTAGCTGATTTGTTTAGAACTGTTGCCACATTTGTGAAAAACGTCATTTATTTTGTTTTGAATATTTCAAAGTATTGTTTCCTAGTTTTTAGGAGTTTATTATTTTCTGATTAATCATGGCTTATTTTAAGGATCATGATCTTAGTAGTTAGTTATTATTTTAAAGTCTTTAAATGTAAGTTCTGAATTCAATAAAATAACTTCTCCTTCGATATAATCTCTTGTGTTCTTCTCTTCAAAATTGTCATCGTTATTTCCTACAAAGTTGTCTTTATTTTCTGTTGCAACTTCAAAAACAACAATATCGGACAAAAACGAAATTCATGATGTTGTTCGTTTCCAACTATTTTGGATTAAGGCTTAGTTGAATTGTTGAGTTTTAGTATAGAAATGAAAGGTTTGACTTGTAAATTAACTAAAAAAAACATTTATTGTAGCATATCATATTGAGTCTTTGAAATATCCAGCTAAGGTGCTTTCCTGTTCAATTTTGATGGCTTATATTGGTTATGGTGAATTCTGCTTATCCTATATACGTTGTTATTTATCATGATACTTGTCATAGTTTCAACCTAGTTTAAGTGGATAGATCAATGCTTCTTGTCAATCTTTTGTAGCATTCGTCATTTTATTTGAGATGTTCAGTGTCTATTTCTAATTTATAATTGATCTGTGCTGGATCTTTGTGAGTATTCAAGGTTTTCAGGTTGTGTCTTTTGCCTTGGTTTACATTCTTATGCTAGTTCTTAGCAAAGAATTTTAAAAACTAATTTGTAGCATTTCTCAAGTTATATCTTTGGCCCCGATTAGCGAGGAGGCTTGTCTTAAACTTTGCAATGTTAAATTTATTTTCTCTAAACTTGTGTGCGTCTGATTTGATAATGTACTAGCAAAGAATTTATCTGAATAACTTTTCTAAGTCATTATATCTAAATTGAAATTATTAACTTTGGTTTGTATTAGATTGTGTTACTTCATATGTTTTAACTTCTATGTTTGGCAAGAATGTACTAACTAGTTCTTATGTGAATATCTAGGGAACAATGGTTTTTGAGTGCATGATACAAAATTTATTTGAGGAGTTCATGTTTTTCCCTTGGTATATAGATAAGTGGCTCGGCTATGGTAATTCTATTGGGTATGTTAAACTTTGGGGCTTTCTTTATTCTAGTTGTCATGGTTTCTGGAAAAACCTGTCTAGCTTTTGGTGGCTTAGTTTAGATATCCATCCCAGTGATTGAAGGAAGCACATTCAATAGTAGCTCTTTTTTTATGTATTTTTTACTTCAAAGACCTTATGGGAAGACCTACTTGATATGACCAACTATCAGAATTGTAGTCCAACTCCTGTGGCAACCTGATCTAACTTTTTAGTTGTCTCCAAGTAAGATCTAGTGTTTTTGTTGGGTTAGTAAAATCTGGGTCGTTGGCTGGGTAAGTTCACAATTGATAGTAGCTTGTTGTCACAGTATGCACCATTTGGCATGGTTGCGACCTATGAGTTGGCCTTTGAGTGGGTTGTGTGGTGATCTTTGTGACTGTTGTGCAGCAAGTGTGGCCTAGTTGTGGGGCAGTTGTGCAACAGATGGTTGTCAGTGGTGTGCTAAAAGGGCACAGTGGCATTTTGTAAATATGTGGTTTATACTCCGAAAATTAATGGGAAATTTTGGGGAGTATCTTAAAGATGCGTGCAACGATATAGTATGGTTAGATTTTGAAGATTGTGTAAATTATAATTATTAAAGGATTATGATGATTGAAAAGTGAGATATGTTTCTTGTTGGAACTGCTCAGAATGAATTAAGATTGTATAAGGGGGGCAGTGTGTCTGGCTCTCCACTACCCTCGGTGCACACACATGGGCCATGATTGGGCATGGTTTGAGCAATGTGCAGGCACTAAGTAAGCCTCCTAAAAAAACTTGGGTGCGGGTTTTGGGCCACCATAGGGTGACTCGGGCCTCCACGAAGCTAGGAGCTTCATGGACAGTATAGGTGGCTTGTAGGCACGGCCCAGGTGTTGTCTCCACAATTTTGCATGTAAGACACAGGGGAGGGAGCAAAGGTGCTAAAACAGTGGGTGGTTTAAATATATATAGTTTTTATTTTATTTTAATTTTTCTTACGAAATCCTATTTGATTTCCTTTTTTCTTCACTTCAAATTACTCTCTTTCTTTAAACACCTGCGGACTCAAAGAAATGTTGAAAGATTTAAATTTTAAAGAAGTATACAGGAGAAATTTTAAGAGATTCGAGGGAAGCTTTAAGACAAAAAAAAAGGTAATAGTGTGTATTTTATTTTTGAAATTATGCATACATGAAATTACCCAGAATTTGATGTGGAAATTTAAAGGGTACGAATTCTGGAAGAATGGAAGAACAAATTAGAAATTTTAATATAAATATTATGTCTGGTGTTGATGATCAGCAATTAGGTAAAATTGCTGAAAAGAGAAAGAAATGCAAGGAGGTGATCCACGGGTAGCTTTAAGTGCTATGTGGTGAGTTAGATTTACTTTTAGTAATCGAGATAAATATGAAATATAAAGTGATGATATTTGAATTAATTATTGAACTATGATTGGATGATATATGAAGTTGATTTATTGATATCATATGAATAATTGATATGTTAAAAATTTATTATATGAGAAGTAATATTATTGAAATAATGAGTTGATGAAATATATACAATGAAAGGATAAATGAAATTCTTGACAAGTTATGATTGATAATTTGATATGATATATGAGGAGATAATTTAATGAATGTGATAAAAATAATAATTTTGAGAAAGAGTTGGATAGTTAAATTGAATGCTTGAATGTATGCTTGTTTTTATATTATTGCTTATATACATATTTCACATTAATAATCATATGCATGAAATAAAAGAACTGGGAAGACAACCGGTCTAAATGAAAATAAAAGAACCAGGAAGGCAGCTGGTCAAAATGAAAATAAAAAAATCGAGAAGGCAGCCGATCTAGCTGAAAATAAAGAACCGGGAAGGTAGCTGGCCTAAGCTGAAACATGTCAACATGTGGGAAGACGTTCCCAAATAATAATATGAAATGATCTGATAATTTAAATTCACGTATTTCATTTGTTTTAAATATTTATTATTATTTTTTGAAATACTAAAGCACCATTTTTTATTGTGAATTTATTGATAGCCAAATGAGTCTCATAGAGAGACTGATATGATGAGAAAAAAATATGAAAGCATGATATGACAAAAATTATTTGATTGATTGATTATACACTGTGAACCTCGTAACGAGGTAAATAATGATGTTGAATTGAAAATCTAGAAATGATTAAATAAGTGATTTAAAAATTGATATGTTTGATGATTAATTTACGAAGAGATTGTATAATGGTTGGAATTATGATATGAGTAGTGATAACAAAATTTTATTATTGAATTATATGAGAAAAATAGATGAATGAATATTAGAAGATTATTAGAAACAATTGAATTATAAGATGTGACTGGAAGTATATAATTGAGTACTTCTAGTAAATTTAATTCTCTGAGATTATGAAGCTCACTCCTCATTGTTAAATAATTTCAGGAAGTTGGTAGGACAGATAGATTAGTGAACTGAGATTCAGACTAAGTCATTATATGTAAACCACGTGGTCCACATCCTCAGACTAATGGAAAAAAAAATATTTGTAAACATTCATGCATCATATGTTGTATATATTATTTCAATTGAAATTTTAATAATGTAACTCTCCTGTTGAGTGTTGAGGATTGATATATAGATATATATACATTCAGTTGATGTACGTTTTTATATTGTTGCATATATGTGTCGTGTTGAGATTTCAAAACTTGACGAAACTGTCTCGTAGGTGGCCAACCCGGATGGATCATTGCACTCTTGCACTGTCATTGAATGCAGCTTATGCCATGCCATGGAGCACATAGGAAGTGCTATTGGAAAACCTTCGTTATCCATGCGAGATGTACTTGACACTTACCAAATAGTTGCAGAGAGGGTGTTTAACGTCTTATAAGAGTTTACCTTTCATTTTTTAATATTAATAAGAAAATTGTGCATTATAACAAAATAGGCACTCATTTGATCATACAGCTAATGTTTCCATTAGGCTTCTCTATGTAATGTTTCTTTCCCTTTTCTTTTCCCTCCACCTCTCCTCCTCCAAAGAAAAACAGAGAAAAGAAAGAAAGAAAAAAAGAAGAAGAAGAAAAGAAACTCGTTGGTGTAATCATTTAATTTTCCATATTATTTTACTCGTTCAAGTAATCCTATTCTGCATCTGAGCTTATTTCAGTTTTTTTTTTCTTCATACTTTACTCGTTTGTGCTTTAAATGTAAATAATTATTTGAGGGTTTTGTGCTTCACTTCAAACGTATGGTGACTAAAGATTATGGGGAAGTAGCGATCCAGGTACTTAATTTATTTATTCAATCTTCTACCTTACATTGGTTAGACATACTTTTGAGAAAGAGTTACCTTTTATTAGATTTATAATTCTTTTGTTGATCTTTTGAATTATGCGTATTATGTGAACCTTGAGACCCCAATCCAAGTGAGCTAGAATTCGTTAACTGTGACTTGATGTAATTTTTCTCCAATTTTTATCATAAAAAGCTATGTAAGTATCTAGACCAATGTTATATTGGTTACCAAAGGTTATAATCAATATGGCCTTAAAATAAGCATATTGGACATAAATGTAATTCGTGGTGTTGTCGGTTTCTAACTATTTTGGATTAAGGCTTAGTTGAATTTTTGAGTTTTAGTATAGAAATGAAAAGTTTGACTTGTAAATTAACTGTGAAGATAATTTATTGTAGCATATCATATCTAGTCTTCGAAGCATCCAGCTAGGGTGCTTTCCTTTTCAATTTTGATGGCTTATATTGGTTGTGATGAATTCTGGTTATCCTATATATGTTGTTATTTATCATGATACTTGTCTGTAGTTTCGCCCAAGTTTAAGTGGATAGAATAGTGCTTCTAGTCAATGCTCTTTTGTAGCATTCAACATTTTATTTGAGATGCTATGTGTCTTTATCTAATTTATAATTGATCAGTGCTGGATCTTAGTTAGTATTCAGGGTTTTTGGGTTGTCTTTGACCTTGATTTACATTCTTAGGCTGGTTCTTTGCAGAAAATTTCAAAAGCAACTACATAACATTCATCAAGTTATGTCTTTGGCTCTGGTTTGCGAGAAGGCTTGTCTTGAACTTTACTAGGTTAAATTTATATGCTCTGAACTTGTGTGCGTTTGATTTGATAACGTACTAGCTAAGAATTTATTGTTAAATTCAAATGGAACATGATTAATTCTTCTGAGTCCTTGTATCTAAACTGAGATGTTTAACCTTGGTTTGTGTTAGATTGTGTTGCTTCATTCGTTTTAACTTCTATGTTTGGCAAGAACGTACTAACTAGTTCTTATGTGAATATACAGGGATCAATGGTTTTTGAGTGCATGATACAAAATTTATTTGAGGAGTAAATGTTCTTCCCTTGGTATCTAGAAAAGTAGCCTAGTTGCGGCTGTTCTATTTGGTGGCTTAGTTTAGATATTCATTCCATTGATTGAGGGAAGGCCTGTGACGCAGGAGGATCCAAGTCAGATGATGCAGAGTTGGCAGATCAGCGCAGAACTGGCAGGTTGACTACCTAGAACGGGCCACGGGCTCAGATCAGGCCCGAAAGATCCTAGTCTGATTGGAAACGGACCAACGAACAAAACCTTATTATTTTTCAATCATCCTGGCCAGATTTTAGCCAAAAAAACGACGTTTAGGCCTCCAAATTAGCAGTTTACAGTTTTTAGGAAACTTTTTATTTTAGTTATTTTAATTTCAGCCTTAATTTAATTTGTCTATTTTGTTTCGACCTTATAAATAGGGTCTTAGAGTTTCGTAAGCATTATTATTGAATTGCATAATTTTAAATAAAACATCAGAGTTGTTTTTTTGTATTGTTTTTTTAGGGTTTTTATTGTGTTATTCCCTGTAAACGATGGCGTCAGCCTGTCAGTTGCAGCTCTTTTTTAAGTATCTTTTACTTCATAGACCTTGCCTTTATTGGAAGGCCTACCTGATATGACCAACTATGGGATTTGTAGTCCAACTCCTGTGGGTACCTGATCCTACCTTTTAATTATCTTCAAATAAGGTATGGTGTTTTTGCTGGGTTAGCACTGGATGGTCATGCTTGTTAGGTTTTTGTGGATATCCTAGAGTCCTGGATTTTCAGATTGAACCTGGTGTTTTCTACTTTAGATATTACTTTTGGCTAATTACGTTTTAATACGAGAAAGTAGGTGACTTTGAAACTGTTTTTCATATATTTCAATGTTTTTGCGTTATGTTGCTTGTGACTCACTTTTTGGTTTCTTCTTCTACAAAAAATTTAGTTCCAGTTTGTACTTATCATTGTTATTAGCAGGAAAAGTGGATGTTGTTTGGTGGGGGCAAATGCAAATTTCTTTGTAACAGACCTGACGTATATGTTTTCATAGGCAAAAGAAGTGAGGTCAATTTGGTGTTGTTGGATTATACCATTTCTGAGATCTCTCTTTTCTCCTGCTTCCTAGAGTTTTTGGATTCCACATATTTGAAATTTTAAATCTTCCATATTTCTTTTTGGCATCTATGTTGTATACTCCTACATATAGGTGATTTAGTCGATTCGAGCCCAATTCAAGTTCGATTTTTTTCTTTGTTTTATAAGTAAAAAAAACTAGTTTGATTCTGCATATCAATTAGCCTATCTTGGGTTGGAGTCGTCCGTTGAAGAGATGTTGTGTGCATGGCAGGGAGTTCAAACACCTAAAATGAAAAGTAATAGCTCTGATTCTCCTCTCCATATTTTAGATTGTTTGAATCAAGAGAGATAAGAGGCTTTTAATGGGGAGAAGTCAGTATACACCCTCATTCTTTTGCTCAATGGGTGTACTTTATAATGAAGAAGAGCTCTTGTTTATGTAGCCATGCTTAAGGAGCAAGCAGTCAAATCTGCTTTGAATATTAAAACACTTGTCGTGGCATATGAGAGAAGGGATCCTCCAATAGAGGTAGCTTATTGTTTATATTTATTGCGTGCTCGCCTTCTGTTATATAATCTGGAGTTTGAACTGTAGTATTTACAATGAAACTTTCCGTTTAAAAGTTACACTTTATTAGTTAAAATAACCCCTCTTCGGAACATTCTACATAAGATGATGAGGAGACTTCATGTTTTGAAATTAATTTTCTTCTAAACAATTTTTTGGTTATTTTTATATATAAATTAAAAATTATTAGAAGGGAACCAAGAGGATGCCATCCATGTATAAAAGAACAATCTACAAGATAGTATATTGATGAAGTCTATAAACTCATTTTCATTTACAAAAGATTTCCTATTAAATGAAAACTCAAAAGTATTGAACCACTCTTCCTTAAGGGAGATAATAGGGTTTCCACTCCATTAAATTCTGTTATTTTTTTTTTTATTCTAAACTAACCAAAAAATAGAAAGGGGATGAAGGAAAATCCTAATTTAGACTTTACCCTATCAATTCGGGTTGTGTGTGATATTCTTTTTTTATTTGCTTTATATTTTACACTTTCATTTTTTTCTTCTTCTCTCCGCTACTTTGCTGAATTTTTTTTTTTAAAGAACCATGCTAATTTAAGGATCACTAGTATATTAAATGGTCTTTATTGTTCCACAGCACTTTACATTTTTCTTTCTTTACTTTTTTATATTATTCTTTCTCACCAGACTCCTCCATGTCAAATTCAGATTGATGCTGAAGCGAAAGAGTTCACTGAGTTTCTTAGTGAGTAATACTATCCGTGGTTCACTCAATATTTGGTATTCAAAAGGTTTGATATTCTATTCTACAGGATCTCGTTTATTTTATATGTTAGTTTTCTATTATATTTGTTTAAACTCCATCCTTAGATGTCTCAATTTTGAATATTTTTCAGAGCAAGTATTGAGCCAAATTCCCATGAATTGTTTTTGAAGTTTCTGACCAAAGTTAATTCAAAGGCATTGAATAAAGGAATAGTCAATGCTGCATATAAGAATTGCAAGGTCTATATGCAAAAACTCTTCCACATGTTGTACTAAGTTGTACTTATGATTATTATTAATGGGTGAATTATACAAGCCAAGTTTTTTTAGATCTTATCTGATAAAATCAAGCTCAGAAGAGTGTTCCTTGCTTAAAAATCTGGGTAGTTGGCTGGGCAAGTTCACAATTGATGGTAGCTTGTTTAGCTAGATGTCTAGCTCATGTAACGTGCAAGGTTCCACATCTGTCCTTGAATTTATTTTTGGATTGATTAATTTTTTCCTTAATATTCAGGTTGGATTAAAAAGAAGTTGTGGATCATTAAATTTCTTCTATTTTCTCTTAATGCTCTTATATCTCTTATTTTCACATTGCAAGGAACCTCTTCATGCCTCAATGTCAAATCAGCTTAGGAATTCATTTCAGGGTTTAAACTTTTTTGATGAACTTCTAGAGCAGGTTGTGCCTGATCTCGCTTGTGAAGCGGTTGAACCAGCTGCAATGTAGAAGTTATGTCTCCTATCTAAAAGTGCTTAACTTATGCATTTGATAAACTTTTGTGGAGTTCCAGAGAAAAAAATTATCATTGCTGTCAAGTTCCAGATTTTACTAATCACCAGGTGAGTTTCTCATATTAGAGTAATATAACTAGTATGCTGAGTGTTCCTTTCTCTTCCTAACAAACCTTCTCTTGTATTGTTGAACTACTTCTGCATCTTATTGAGATGTCCATGGGGTACCTTGGATTTTGGTTTAGTTCTTGATTTGTTGGAATACTTAGATAAGGTCATAGAATGTTGATCAACTACGATCTTATCATCTAATACCATTTCCTTTGGATGTTCATTTTATTTTAACAATCACATCCTTTTTTTTATTTATTTGTGCATTTGTGCTGTGTCAGGCACTACAAACTTTTGATAGCGATTTGTTAGTAACTTTCTCTAAGAGGTGTTAGCCCTTCACAATATGACGCCAATTTTTATGCACAAGGTCCTACAGGTATTATACCAGAGGCCCTTCGGCCTAGAATGGGCCATGTTTTCCACTCCCAACAAGGAGTGTATGAGGTAATACTTACTTTCTTTCAAGTGCATATTTGAATTAAAACTTATAATTCAACATTTACTTGTATTCCATTGTCCTAGGGTTTTGTTCTGTTTCCTAGGTAAAATGAATGTCTATAGCTTAGATGTGGTGCTTGTTGATGCACCTGCTTTGTTTGGTGGTTCTAAAAGCTTTGCTCTATCTCGTGTCTATGTTTCATCTGCTGGACAACTTAACCTTGGACTTTGCTCATCTGGGATGGCGACTACTAGGATACGTGCTGCCACTCAGCCCTTAGAGCTCATTTATGAGGAAATAGGTCCTGGTTCTAGGCAACTTCATAGGTTGTTTTCAAATATATTTAAATTTTAATTTCATTAGTATACATTTTTTAGGGTATAGTAGATATTATTTGCACATTATTTTAATACAAAAATCAGAGGAGCCAGCCCTTTTAATTCTCATATTGTGTATATCTTACCAGTTTTTTATGCAGCAGTTCCCTAATTTGTATTGGAACAACTGACGCTGCAACCTTGCATGGTTTGAGAATTAATTTTGTTGCTTCATTTCCTTAAACTGTTGCTGTCCTTGAAGTGGAGGCCTCTGATGGTGTCAAAGTGATAACCAATTTTCCGGTTTTTATTATCATTATAATTTTTTCAAACTTAATTTTTTGATTCATTTGTGTCAGTTGTTAGATTGATTGTATTCATCTATGATATTGATTTGGTAAAGGAATTTGGAACTCCTACACTGTCATTGACTGCAACTTCTGTGATAGAGCACTTAGGAAGTGTGACTGGAAAACCCTCATTATCCATGCGAGGTGTACCTGACAAGAACTAAATAGTTGCACAAAAGGTGTTTAATGTCTAAATAAGAGTTTACATTTTACTTTTTAATATTAATAAGGAAATGGTGCTTTGTAACAAAATAGGCATTCAATTGATGATGCATCTTATCTTCTCATTAGGATTCTCTAAGTAATGTTTTTCCTTTCTTTTCCCCTCCATCTCTGCCCCTCTTCCAAGGAAAAATAAAGAAAAGAAAAAAAGGAAAATAGAAATGACAGAAAAAGGCTTGTTGCTGTAATCAATTAATTTTCCATATGCATTATTTTACTTGCTCAAGTAATCCTATTATCCATATAAGCTTATTTCGTAGATTTTTTTTTCTTCTTACTTAACTCGTCTATGCTTTGAATGTAAATAATTATTTGAAGGTCATGTGTGTTTCAGTGCAATTAATTTGTTAGTTTCATCTCATATAAGTTTCTGTATGTTGCATCCTTTTAGACATTGTTCATATCTTTTTTGTGACCTAGTTGTCTATCTCTTAGTCCATTCTAGTTGCTCCAGCACAAACAGCAAGTAGTGTCCCAGCAATTGTTTCTTCCTCTTTTGGTCTTCTTCATTCTTCTAGGGGAATTACTTCGACTAGTATATATATCTTCCTTGACTGCTGAGTATGTACTCTCGATGATAAACCAAGATTACTCCAATTCCTTTCAATTTACTGCATTTGATTTTTAAACTTTCGTTTCTGCAGGTATACTTAGACAGCAAGCACGGTTCGGATCTGCTTTGAATTTTAAAACAGTTGTGGTAGTAGTTGAGTAAAGGGATCCTCCTAGAGGTAACTTACTGTTTGTGGTTATTGCATGCTCGCCATCTATTATACAATTTGGAGTTTGAACTATTGTATTTACCATAAAAATTTTCGTTTCGGATATAAACTTGATTAGTTAAACAAACCACTCAATAGAACATTCTACATAATGTGATGAGGAGACTTCATGGTTTGAAATTTATTTATTTTAGACAACTTTTCTTATTCAACGTTTCGGTTATGTTTTATAAATAAATTCAAAATTATATTTATAGAGCATCAACAGAATCCCATCCACGTATAAAAGACATATCAACTAACTCATCTTTATTTGCAAAAGATTTCCCAATAAACAAAAACCCAAAAGTATTGAACCACTATTCTTTAATGGAAATAATAAGTTTTTCCACTCCATCAAACTCTCTATTATTCTTTTCATTCCAAACTAACCATAAAATAGAGAGAGTATTAAGGAAAATCCTAATTTAGACTTTAACTATCAATTCGGATTGTGTATGATAATCGGTTTTTTTTTCTTTGCTTTAGATTTTACACTCATTTTTTCTCTCCCTTCCTGTGCTGAATTTTTGTTTTAAGAACTATGATAATTTAAGTATTAATAGTATATTAAATGGTCTTAGTTGTTCCATAGAACTCTACATATTTCTTTCTTTACTTTTTTATAATATTCTTTCTTGCTAGGATCTTCCATGTGATATTCAAGATAAACTTGTATTCATGATCAATAATATTTCATCCTCAAACATTGATGCTAAAGGGAAAAAGTTCACTGAGTTTCCCAATGAGCCATACTATCCATGGTTAATTCAATATATGGTGATGAAAAGGTTTGATACTCTATTCTACAGGATATTCATTATTATATATGTTATTTGTTTAAACACTATCCATAGTTGTTCGATGTCTCAATTTTGAATACTTTGTCAGAGCAAACATTGAGTGAAATTCCTATGAATTGTTTTTGAAATTTCCAGACAATGTTATTTCAAAGGCATTGAATAAAGAAATAGTCAATGTTTCATATGAGAATTGCAAGGTTTATTTGCGAAAACTCTTCCACGTGCTGAGTTGTACTTATGATTATTATTAATGGGTTAATTATATAAGTCAGGTTGTTTTAAGATGTGATCAGATAAAATCAAGCTCAGAAGAGTGTTCCTTGCTTAAAAATCTGGTTCGCTGGCTGGGCAAGTTCACTATTGATTGTAGCTTGTCTAGCTGGATGTCTAGCTAATGTGACATGCAAGGTTCCATATTTGTCCTTGAATTTGTTTTTGGATTGATTATTTTTTTTATTTAATAATTAGTTTGGATTAAAAAGGAGTTGTAGAACATTAAATTTCTTATAGTTTCTCTTAGTGCTCTTATGTCTTTTATTTTCTCATTGCAAGGAACCTCTTCATGCCTCAATGTCAACTCCGCTTAGGAATACATTTCAGGGTTCAAACTTTTCTTATGAACTTCTAGAGCAGGTTGTGTCTCTTGTCTTGAACGAAAACCTTGATCTCGATTATGAAGCGGTTGAACGAGCTGCCATGAAGAAGGTATGTATCATTGCTCCCCCTTTCCCCTAACTAAAGTGCTTAACTTATGCATTGGATAAAATTTTGTGGAGTTCTACAGAAAAATATTATCATCGTTGTCAAGTTACAAATTTTACTAAACACCACGTGAGTTTCTCATACCGGAGTAATATCACTATCACTAGTATGCTAAGTGTTTCTTTCTCTTCCTAACACACCTTCTCTTGTATTGTTGAACTACTTCTGCATCTTAATGAGAGGTTTATGGGGTACCTTGGATTTTGGTTTAGTTCTTGATTTGGTGGAATACTGAAAAAAAAGGTTATAGAATGTTGATCAACTACAATCTTATCAACTAATATCACTTCCTTTGGTTTTTCATTTTATTTTAACAAACAAGTCCATTTTTTTAATTCTGCATTTTGTGCTATGTCAGGCATTACAAACTATTGATGGTGATTTCTTAGCAACTTTCTCTAAGAGGTGTTAGCCCTTCACCTTATGATGCCAGTTTTTATGCACATGGCCTTTCGCCCTAGAGCAGACCATTTTTCCCACTCCCAACTATGAGTGTATGAGGTAATAATTATTTTCTTTTTATTTCAGATTTGAATTAAAACTTATCATTGAAATTTTACGTATAATCCATTGTCTTAGGGTTTTGTTCGATTTCCTAAGCAAAATCAGCCTGTTCATAGCTTAGATGTGGGCACCGGTGCACCTGGTTTGTCTGGTGGTTCTGGAAGCTTTGCATTGTCTCGTGTCTATGTTTCATTTGTTGGCCAGCTTAACCCTGGAATTTGCTCATCTGCGATGGGGATTACTAGTTTAAGTATTGTAACTCACTCCTTAGAGTTCATTTGTGAGAAAATATATAGGTCCTGGTTCTGGGCAGCTTCATAGGTTGTTTTAAGCATATTTAAATCATAATTATATATATATATATATATATATATTGAGGGTATAATTGACATTGTATGCACATTATTTTAATATAAATATTAGAGGCCCTAACCCTAATGCCCTGTCCTTATGGGTTTTTTATGCAGCAGTTCCTTCATTTGTATAGGAGCAACTGACACTGTAACCTTGCATGGTTTGGAAATTGATTATGTTGCTTCATTTCCTTAAACTGCTGCTTCCCCTGAATTGTGGAGGTTTCTAATAGTGTCAAAGTGAGAACCAATTTTTTGAGTTTTAATTATCAATATATTTTTTTCAAAATTAATTTTGTGATTCATTTGTGTCAGTTGTTAGATTGTTTGTACTGATCGATAATCTTGATTTGGTAGAGGAATTAGTTACTCCCGCATTGTCATGATTGTAGCTTCTCAAATGGAACACTTAGGAAGTGCAACTAGAAAACCCTCATTGTCAATGCCATGTACTTGACAAGAACCAAATAGTGGCACAGAAGGTGTTTAATATCTGAATAAGAGTTTATATTTTTGCGTTTCAAAATTAATGAGTGAATTATATAAGTCAAGTTGTTTTAAAATCTGATTTGACAAAATCAAGCTAAAAAATCTGGGTCTTTAGCATGGCAAGTTAACTATTGATGGTAGCTTGTCTAGCTAGATGTGTAACTCATGTGACGTGCAAGGTTCCACATCTGTCCTTGAATTTGTTTTTAATTATTTTTTTCTTTAATACTTAGTTTGGTTTAAAAGGAAGCGATGGATCATTAAATTTCTTCTAGTTTCTCTTAATGCTCTTATATCTCTTAATTTCACATTGCAACGAACCTCTTCATGCCTCAATGTCCTATTCATGCCTCAATGTCAAATCAGCTTAGGATTTCATTTAAGGTTTTTAACTTTTTAGATGAACTTCTAGAGCAGGCTATTCCTCTTTACTTGAACGACAACCTTTATTTCGCTTGAAGCGGTTGAACGAGCTGCAACGCATAAGGTATGCCTCCTTTCTCCCCTTTTCCCCTAACTAAAGTGCTTAACTTATGCATTTGATAAACTTTTTTGGAGTTCCATTGAAAAATATTATCATCCTTGTCAAGTTCCACATTTTACTAAACACCAAGTGAGTCTCTCATACTGGAGTAATATCACTAGTATGTTGAGTGCTCCTTTCTCTTCCAAACACACCTTCTCTTGTATATTTGAATTACTTCTGCACCTTAATGAGAGGCCCATGGGGTACCTTTGATTTTGGTGTAGTTCATAATTTGGAGGAATAGTAAAAAAAGGTCCTAGAATGTTTATAAACTACAATCTTATGAGCTAATACCACTTCCTTTGGAAGTTCATATTATTTTAACAAACAAGCCCATTTTTTTAATTGTGCATTTTGTGCTATGTCAGGCACTACAAACTATTGACGGTGATTTCTCATGAACTTTCTCTAAGAGGTGTTAGCTCTTCATATTATGATGTCAATTTTTATGCACAAGGTCCTATAGGTATTATACCGGAGACCCTTCGCCTTAGAGCAGGCCATTTTTCTCACTCTCAACAGCGCGTGTATGAGGTAAAACTTATTTTCTTTTTTAGTACAGATTTGAATTAAATATTATCATTGAAATTTTACTTGTATTCCTTTGTCCTAGTGTTTTGTTCTATTTCCTAGGCAAATTTTATTGGTCCATAGCTCATATGTGGTGCCTGCTGGTGCATTAGGTTTGTCTGGTGATTCTGGAAGCTCTGCATTGTCTCGTGGCTATGTTTCATCTACTGGACCCTGGATTTTGCTCATCTGGGATGGGGACTACTAGGATAAGTGTTCTATCAGCCCTTAGATCTCATTTCTAAGGAAATAGGTCCTGATTATGGGCAACTTCATAGGTTTTTTTAAGCATATTTAAATTATAAATTCATTAGTATATACTATTGGGGGTATATAATAGACATTGTATGCATATTATTTTAATATAAATATCAGGGGAGCTAGCCCTAGTGTTGTAGCCTTTTCATTCTGATGTTATGTATATCTTATCGATTTTTATGCAGTTCCTCCACTTGTATTGGGAAAACTGACGCTGTCACCTCACAGGGTCTTAAAATTAATTATGTTGTCTCATTTCCATCAACTGCTGCTGCCCTGAAGTGGAGGCCTCTAATGGTGTCAAAGTGAGAACCATTTTTCATTGTTTGTATTATCATTATAATTTTTCAAACTTAATTTTGTGATTCATTTCTGTTTTTAGATTGTTTGTATTGATCTTTAATCTTGATTTGGTAAAGGAATTAATGACTTCCGCACTGTCATTGAATGCAGCTTATGCCATGGAGCACCTAGGAAGTGCGACTAGAAAACCTTCATTGTCCATGCCAGATGTACTTGGCACTTACCAAATAGTTGCACAGAAGGTGTTTAATGTCTTATAAGAGTTTACCTTTTATTTTTTAATATTAATAAGAAAATTGTGCTTTATAACAAAATAGGCACTCATTTGATCATACAGCTTATGTTCCCATTAGGCTTCTCTATGTAATGTTTCTTTCCCTTTTTTTTTCCCTCCATCTCTCCCCCTCCAAAGAAAAATAGAGAAAAGAAAGAATGAAAACAGAAAAAAAAAACTTGTTGCTCTAATCATATAATTTTCCATACAGATTATTTTACTCGTTCAAGTAATCTTATTCTGCATCTGAGCTTATTTCACAGATTTTTTTGTTCTTTTTACTTAACTCGTATGTGCTTTAAATGTAAATAATTATTTGAGGGTTTTGTGCTTCACTTGGAATGTGTAGTGACTAAAGATTCTAGGGAAGTAGCGATCCAGGTACTTAATTTATTTATTTATTCAACCTTCTAGCTTACATTGGTTGGACATACTTTTGAGGAAGAGTTACCTTTTTCTAGATTAGATTTATAATTGTTTTGTTGATCTTTTGAATTATGCGTGTTATGTGAACCTTGGGACCCAATCCAAGTGAGCTAGAATTTGTTAACTGTGTTTTGATGTAATTTTTCTCCAATTTTTATCATACAAAGCTATGTAAGTAACTAGACCAATGTTTATATGGGTTACCAAAGGTTATAACCAATATGGCCTTAAAATAAGCATATTGGACATAAATGTAATTCATGATCTTGTCGGTTTCTAACTATTTTGGATTAAGGCTTAGTTGAATAGTTGAGTTTTAGTGTAAAAATGAAAAGTTTGACTTGTAAATTAACTATGAAGAAAATTTATTGTAGCATATCATTTCTAGTCTTAGAAGCATCCAGCTAGGGTGCTTTCCTTTTCAATTTTGATGGCTTCTATTGGGTGTGATGAATTCTGGTTATCCTATATATGTTGTTATTTATCCTGATACTTGTTTGTAGTTTCGCCCAAGTTTAAGTGGATAGAACAGTGCTTCTAGTCAATGCACTTTTGTAGCATTCAACATTTTATTTGAGACGTTGTGTGTCTTTATCTAATTTATAATTGATCAGTGCTGGATCTTAGTTAGTATTCAGGGTTTTCGGGTTGTCTTTGGCCTTGATTTACATTCTTAGGCCGGTTCTTTGCAGAAAATTTCAAAAACGAATATGTAACATTTATCAAGTTATGTCTTTGGCTCTGGTTTGCGAGAAGGCTTGTCTTGAACTTTACTAGGTTAAATTTATTTGCTCTGAACTTGTGTGCATTTGATTTGATAACGTATTAGCTAAGAATTTATTGTTAAATTCAATTAGAACGTGATTAATTCTTTCGAGTTCTTGTATCTAAACTGAAATTTTTAACCTTAGTTTATGTTAGATTGTGTTGCTTCATTCGTTTTAATACAAATATCATTACAATTTTTTTAAACTTAATTTTGTGATCCATTTGTGTCGGTTGTTAGATCCATTGTAATTATCTATAATCTTTATTTGGTAAAGGAATTAGGAACTCCTGCACTGTGATAGAGCAACTTAGGATAGAGCACTTAGGAAGTGTGACTGGAAAACACTCATTATCCATGCCAGGTGTACCGACGAAGAACTAAATATGCCTGAAAAAGAGTTTACTTTTCACTTTTTACTTTTTAATATTAATAAGGAAATGGTGCTTAGTAACAAAACTGGCACTCATTTGATGATGCATCTTACGTTCTCATTAGGCTTCTCTAAGTAATGTTTTTCCTTTCTTTTCCCCTCCATCTCTGCCCCTCTTCCAAGGAAAAATAAAGAAAAGAAAAATGGAAAAGAGAAAAGGACAGAAAAAAGCTTGTTGCTGTAATCACTTAATTTCCATACGTATTATTTTACTTGTTCAAGTAATCCTATTATGCATGTAAATAATTATTTGAAGGCCTTTTCTGTTTCAATGCAATTAATTTGTTAGTTTCATCTCATAAAAGTTTCTATATGTTGCATCCTTTTAGACATTGTTCGTATCGTTTTTGTGGTCTAGTTGTCTATCTCTCAGTCCATTCTAGTTGCTCCAGCACAAACAGCAAGTAGTGTCCCAGCAATTGTTTCTTCCTCTTTTGGTGTTCTTCATTCTTCTAGGGGAATTACTTCTACTAGTATATATATCTTCCATGACTGCTTGTCATGTACTCTCGGTGATAAACCAAGATCACTTCAACTCCTATCAATTTATTGAATCTGATTTCTAAACTTCTGTTTCTGTAGGCAGAATTAGACAGCAAGCAGGGTTCGGATCTGCTTTGATTATTAAAACAGTTGTGGCAGTGGTTGAGAAAAGGGATCGTCCTATAGAGGTAACTTACTGTTTATGTTTATTGCATGCTCGCCATTTGTTATACAATTTGGAGTTTGAACTGTGGTATTTACCGTAAAACTTTATGTTTCGGATATAAACTTGATTAGTTAAACAAACCCCTCAATGGAACATTCTACATAATGTGATTAGGGGATTTCATGGTTTGAAATATATTTAGTTTACACAACTTGTCTTATTCAATGTTTCGGTTCTTTTTTATATATAAATTCAAAATTATATTTATAGGGCATCAAGAGGATGCCATCCATGTATAAAAGAAATATCAACACTCATCTTTATTTACAAAATATTTCCCAATAAATGAAAACCAAAAAGTGTTTGTTGGTATTTGTCTAAGGTTTAAACATGGTTTGAAAGGATTCAGCATCAGGTCTTGGCGCCTCGGCTCAAGGTGTGCGCATCGCGGCCTCCAGCATGACATCAAAGCCTCCCCTTGTTCAGGCTGCGGCTTGCCCTGTTCTAAACCGTGGCTTGAAGGCACACTAATGCTGATTTTTCTAGCCTTTTAAAAGGTGCGTGGATGCATGATCAAAATGCACAGGATCACTTAGACTTGATCAAAGGCTATGGTTGATTAGTCCTCAAGATCTAAGGGTAGATATTGACCTTCAAGATTGGTCAAGAAGTTTGTGCACTATATATATGGTCATCTAGGTGCAAATCAATATAACTTGTGATTGTGAATGAGAGATAAATTGTAAGGGTGCAAAGACACAAAGCAAGAGAGACTCATTGGAATGGTTGGTTGTTTAGAAAGATAGTGTACTATAGAGAGGGGATTCAAGGGATTTGTAAGTGGAATTTCCAAGGAGGAAAGTTCCAGGGTAACTCAAGACCTTATCACTTTCTTTTCTCTTCTTTCATTCTTCAAGAACTTGAGATTCTTGAAGAGGTGTTGTTGTAACTTGTAAAACTCATTGATTTAGTGCAGAGAGTTCAGAGGAACTCACGAGGACGTAGGCTATTGTCGAACCTCAATAACAATTGCTGTGTTCTTTCTTTTGTTTGATTTTTGTTTCTGTTTCTGATCATTACAAGTCATTCTAGACTTAGGTGTTTGGAAGATCACCACCTGGGCATCTCCAAGGTTATTCCCAACAGTGGTATCAGAGCTAGAGGAGATACCACAACAGTGGTATCAGAGCCGAAGGAGTTTTGGACAGCAGGTATCGGAGCTGGAACAGAAGGTATCGGAGCAAGAGTTCAAGAATCAAAGGCCAACTTCTTAGGTGATTCAAGAACGGAGTAAAGATCAAGATCTGATCGTGTTCTTGAGGGTGATTCAAGAACGGTATTGAGATCAATCTTCGATCGTGTTCTTGAGATTTAGAAGTTTGGGAAAGCAATTGTGGGTGCTGTATAAATTTGGGATCTTCTCCGCAAGATGTGTTCAAACTTCATTGTTGAGAAGTTTGATGGAAAGGGAGATTTTGCCCTTTGGAAGCGAAAGATCAAGGCAGTTCTTATGCAACAAAAGGTGGACTTGGCGATTGGAGAAGATGACGCTTTTCAAGCAAGTATCACGGAGGTCCAGCGAATTGAGATGAAGAAGATGACATACAGCACCATTTTCTTGCACATATCGGATAGTGTCACAAGGGAGTGCAGAGACTCGGAAGATCCAACTGTCATATGGAAGAAACTAGATGAGTTGTTTCTTACCAAAACTCTCCCTAATAAGATTTATCTTCTTAAAAGAATCTTTACTTTTAAAATGGATCCTAGTAAATTGTTGCAAGATAATCTTGATATGTTTAATAAACTAGTTCAGGATTTGGCTAGTTGTAGTATAACATTCCCGAATGAACAATTGGCTGTTATGTTGTTAAATTCTCTTCCTGATTATTTTGAAAGTTTGATTAATGCTATCGAATATGGAAGAGATACTTTAACCAAAGAGATTGTGATCAATGCCATAAGGGCTCATGATTTCAAATCTAAGACCAGGGAAGCATCAAGTGGAGAAGGGCTGTTCGTTAGAGGAAGGCCAGCAACTCGGAATGACAGTAGCATTCATAGCGACTACCGAGAAAAATCAAAGGGTAGAGGGCAAAGCCATGGGAGATCTCATTCCAAACCGAAATTTAGAGGAAAGAGATGCTTCTACTGCAATAAGGAGGGTCACTTCAAGAAAGATTGCAAGAAGAAGATGTGGGATGAGAGAAGAGGAAGCCATACCAAGAATGGAGAGGCTTCGGTTGCCAAGGGAGAATAGCAAGATGAAGTTCTTGTTGTGTGCTCAAATGTGAGCAGGAGGCAAGGCAGCGATAAATGGATTATGGATTCCGGGTGCACTTATCATATGTGCCCTCACAAGGATTGGTTCAAGAATTTAAAGGAAATCAATTATGGAAAGGTTTTCTTGGGGAATGACACTTCTTGCCAAGTGAGGGGGATAGGAGACATCTAGTTGAGGATGTTTGATGGAGTCATAAGGCTGCTACGGAATGTGAGGTATCTTCAGGATTTGAAAAGGAATTTGATCTCATTAGGGCAGCTGGATTCCATGGGGTATACATACAAAGTAGAGGGAGGAAAGATCAAGGTGAACAAGGGATCTTTGATAGTGATCAAAGCAGCAATAAATGATGGACTCTATGAGATGATCGAAGAGATAGAAATCAAGGATCAAGCAGTAAGCTTGATGGCTGAGATAGATAGGGCAGCCCTTTGGCACTCGCTTGGGACATATGAGCGAAAAGGGCCTGCAAGTGTTCAGCAAGGATGGTCTACTTGGTGGTGAAAAAGTAGAGAAACTTGATTTCTGCGAGTATTGCGTTCTTGGTCAGCTTCAACATCGGAGTGCACAAGTCTAAGGGCATTCTTGACTACATTCATTCGAACCTTTGGGGACCAGTAAGAACACCAACACAGGGAGGTAATCTTTACTTTCTATCTTTAATTGATGATTATTCAAGAAAGGTTTGGGTTTATTTGCTTAAAAATAAATCAAATGCTTTGAATAAATTTGTGGTGTGGAAAAAGTTGCTGGAGACTCAAACGAATAGGGTAGTTAAGGCTTTACGAACCGATAATAGCTTAGAATTTTGCAATAAGGATTTTGATAAATTCTGTGAGTTAAATGGCTTTCTAAGACATAAAACGGTTATAAAAACACCTCAGCAAAATAGAGTTGCTGAGAAGATGAATAAAACCCTTATGGAAAAGTCTAGGTGCATTTTAATTGGATCCGGTTTACCAAAATATTTTTGAGGGGAAGCTGTGTCTACAGCTGCATATTTGGTTAATAGATCTAACTCTAGGGCTTTAGACCTTAAGACTCCCATGGAGATGTGGATTGGAAAACCCCCTGAGTTGAGCAACCTTAGGACTTTTGGATGTGCTGCATTTGCACATCAAAAGGATGATAAACTTAGCCCAAGGTCTAGAAAATATGTATTTCTAGGATATGGTGATGGGGTTAAGGGGTATAGGTTGTGATCCTCATAACCAAAAGGAATGAAACTCATAATAAGTAGGGATGTTATTTTTAATGAATTATTATTTCCTTACTTGGAGAAAACTAACCCTGTAGGGGATTGTGAGCAAACCAGTCCGAAATTTATGAAGCATAGCAATCAAGGAGAATTCAGTTCAGGTAGAGCAAGGATGGCAAGAGGGTTCGGACCAGGTAGAGCCCATTGATGAAGGCCAAGCTCAGGACACTCGAGAGGAGACTGAATTAGAAGGGGATGATGTGGCAAGTCAGAATGACTATAAGTTCACAAGGGACCGGGAAATGAGGGTGGTTAGACCACCTTTGAGATATGGGTTTGCAGATGCTAATGTAACAGCTCTTTGTTCAGAATGAGGGATGGTTGAACCAAAAACTTACATGGATGCCATGGAATGTAAGGATTCATCAAAGTGGCAGCTAGTTATAGAGGAAAAAATGGCTTTTTTTAGAAAGAACAACTCTTGGGAATTGGTGCGCAAACCAGAAAAACAAAGAGTTGTGGATTGTAGGTGGATCTACAAGATCAAAGAAGGGAACACTCTAGGGGATGAAGTCCGGTATAAAGCTAGACTGATGGCGAAGGGGTTCACACAAAAAGAAGGTATAGATTTCACAAAAATATTCTCACCGGTTGTGAAATACAAGACGATACGGATAGTATTCGCGATGGTGGTCCAATTTGATTGGGAGATCTAGCAAATGGATGTGAAGACAGCGTTCTTACATGGAGAGCTTGATGAGACCATCTACATGAGGTAACCCGAAGGCTATGAGGAAGGAAGCCAGGGAGAGTTGGTGTGCCAATTAAAGAAATCTCTCTATGGCCTGAAGCAATCACCTCGGCAATGGAACAAGAGGTTCGATTCCTTTGTAACTAGCTTGGGTTTCATAAGGAGCTACTATGATTCGTGCTTGTACTACAAGGGGCACAAGGTGGAGGAAGTGGTGATCATCCTCATCTATGTTGATGATATGTTGCTGGTTGGGAGCAGCATGGAAAGGATAGGAGAATTGAAGTCTCAACTCAGTGAGGAGTTTGAGATGAAGGATCTTGGCCACGCACAGAAGATCCTTGGGATGAATATAATCCGGGAAAGGGAGAGAAACAGATTGAAGATTTCTCAGACTTCCAACATAGAGAAGATGATATCTAAGTTCTCTATGAAAGATAGCAAACCAGTGAAGGTTCCCCTTGCTAGTCATTTCAAGTTCTCCAGCGATTAATGTCCGAGATCAGAGGCGGAGAAGAAGGAAATGGAAAAGGTCCCTTACTTTAGTGCGGTTGGTTCAGTTATGTTCACCATGGTAAGCACTAGACCAGACATTGCTCATGCAATAAGTGTTCTTAGCAGGTTTATGAGTAATCTCGAAAAGGAGCATTGGCTTGGAATGAAATGGTTGCTGAGGTACTTGAAGGGAAGCCTAGAACTAGGGCTGGTTTATGAGAAGAGGGGTAAGTCCATCTGTCTTGAGGGTTATGCGGATTCGGACCATGGAGCAGACCGGGATAAAAAAAGATTGATAACCTCCTACTTCTTTAAATTAAACGGATGTTGTATAAGCTGGAAGGCTCAGTTGCAACCAATGGTAGCACTCTCAACAATCGAGGCTGAGTACATAGCGGCAACAGAAGCCATTAAGGAGGCTATGTGGTGCAAAGGGTTGTTGGAAGAGTTGAAGGTCCTAAAAGAGCAGGTGGTGGTGTATTCGGATAGCTAAAGTGTGTTACACTTGTGTAAGAATCCGGTGTTCCATGAGAGGACAAAGCACATGGATGTTCGGTACCATTCATTCGGGAAAAAGTTACGGAATGATGCATTCATGTGGACAAGGTAGCCACGGAGGAAAATCCTGCAGATTTAGGCACCAAGGTTCTATCTCTAAGTAAGTTCAATCATTGCCTTGGACTACTTAGGATTGGAGTCAAATGATATGATGACTCAAGATGAGTTTGGGTACTGAGTTCTCTGCACAATGGGTTCAGGTTTAATTGCTTAGACAAAGGTAGAGATTGTTAGTATTTGTCTAAGGTTTAAACATGGTTGAAAGGGTTCAGCATCAGGTCTTGGCACCTCGGCTCAAGGTGTTCACAGCTCGACCTCCAAGAAGACCAGAAGTTAGGAGAGGGGGCTGTGCGCCGTGGCCCAAGGAGTGTGCGCTGCGGCCTAGCCTTGTGCGCCGCGGCTCAGCCACTCCAAGCCGCAACCTCCAACATGACATCAAAACCTCCCCTTGTTCAGGCCGCAACTTGCCCTGTTCTAGGCCGCGGCTTGAAGGCACACAATGCTGATTTTTCCAGCCTTCTGAAAGGTGCATGGATGCTTGATCAAAACACACAGGATCACTTAGACTTGATCAAAGGATATGGTTGATTAGTCCTCAATATCTAAGGGTGGATATTGACCTTCAAGATTGGTTAAGAAGTTGGTGCACTATATATAGGGTCATCTAGGTGCAAATTAACATAATTTGTGATTGTGAATGAGAGATCAATTGTAAGAGTGCAAAGACACAAAGCAAGAGAGACTCATTGGAGAGGCTGGTTGTTTAGAAAGAGAGAATAGTATAGAGAGAGGATTCAAGAGACTTGTAAGTGGAATTTCCAATGGGGAAAGTTCTAGGGTAACTTAAGACCTTATCACTTTCTTTTCTCTTCTTTCATTCTTCAAGAACTTTAGATTCTTGAAGAGGTGTTGCTGTAACTTGTAAGAACTCATTGATTTAGTGTAAAGAGTTCAGAGGAACTCACGGGGATGTAGGCTATTGCCGAACCTCGATAACAATTGTTATGTTCTTTCTTTTCTTTGATTTCTGTTTCTGTTTCTGATCATTATAAGTCATTCTAAACTTGGGTGTTTGGAAGATCACTACCTGGACATCTGTTGTGAGTTTTAAATTACTCGCAAGTGCACGAGTTGTTTGCAATATAGTGTTGTGCAAGTGCGAGGTCGAATCCACAGGGAATTGCGTTGTGAAAATATAATTTTATCTAAACTAACCTTATCTTAACCTAGTTCCGAATTTTGAAATATAAACTTAAACTAAATTGGTTTAAAACAAATGATTAAAAGATTAAGGTTTCTGAATCCACCCCGCCGAAGTTAAGCATATATCTCAATGTTCTAACAATAGCCTATCAAAACATTCTATGAATCCAACTTAAAACAAAAAACAACGAATATCCCGACTAAACCAAAAGCATCCAATGTATCCGTTTTTAACAAATCACAAAGGAAATCCAATTTAATCGAAAATGATTCGATGTATCCATCAGATGAAACACAAGGAATATCCAACAGAACAATTTAAACACAATCAATCATAAGATTCTACTCAAATAATTGACAGAACATTTATACTAAAACATCATAAACAAAACCGAAACTAATATGCCAAACAACAGCGAGGCTTCATCTTCAACCTTAGTTAAAGATTCTAGCCACTCATAGTTATGAAACTACAGTTCATAATAAAAGTGCTAAATATTTAAACTAAACAAAACAAAATGAAAAGAAATATTTACTATACAAGGGAGAAATTCCACTTGTTGTTGGACGGCGCTTTCCCTCGTGGTAGTAAAGCCTTCGGGGTCCACCAGAATGCTAGTAGACGTCCACCGGATTACACCAAATGGCCCAGGAATTGCACACCAAATGATGAAGTCAGATGGTGTTTATATAGGGGGAGTCTCAAAGCACTATAGGTTTCAGATTCGATGTGGGATACTGCCTCGAGTGCGCTCGATCGCACAATAGTGCGATCGATCGCAGGTCTTGTGCGCACGATCGTCTGTGCGCTCGATCGTGAGTCAAGTGCGATCGATCGTAAGAACACTGCACTGCAAAGATTTCGATGTGGGATATTGACCATGCACTCGATCTCAGCACGGTGCGATCGATCGCTAATGCTCATGAAGCTTGACATCTTCCGAAAAGCTTCATTTTTTCCACAAACCTATAAAAATACAAAAAACACATAAAATAAAGTGAAATAATACAAATTAAGAACCTAAAAAATATAAATTAAAGGGCTTAAATATGAAATAATTAAGACTCATCAAATACCCCCAAACTTATATTTTCCTAGTCCCTTAGCAAAACAAAAAAAAAAACTAAATGAAAAACAAAGAATCATAAAGATAAGTTCAATACTCATGGCATCCAAAAATTTAAGGAGCATTCAAAATCATGAAATTCGTTCATGAGCAAGCTTAAAAAATCTAACCCATTTTCACAATGAATAAGAATTTAAAACCGAATTACTTATAAGAGGCATGCTAAGACATCACAAGCTCGAATCAATGTAAAGTGAATTAGCATATACTGATGAGGTTTCAAATAAGTTCAATGTACAATGTTTCCACATCTCAAGATTCACAGAATTTCTCATTAGAATGAACAACGATGGCATAGTTTTATTTTATTATTTTTTTCCTTTATTTTTTTATTTTTTTAATAAGGCTCTGCTATGTTTAGTTCCCTTAAGCTTTCTAATTGACCCATGTAACGAGTGTTGAGTCAATGATTCCCAAACCAGATGGTTTTAGGGCATTAGGTGTAAAGACACCCCTAAGGACTTACTAAATCGAGTAAAAAAGGCTACGAAACTAAACTGGCCTTAATACTACCAAGCAAAATTTTCACCTTTTGACGTGAACACTCTCTGCTTACTAAGGCAAGAGGTCCAGTTACTTAGCAGAAAGTTTCGCAATGATCATTATGAATAAAATTCCCACCTTTTGACGTGAACACTCATTGTTTACTGAGGCAAGAGGTCGAGTTACTCAATGAAAAGTTTATTGATGATGATCATTTTTTTTTATATGCCCAAGTGTTAATCCCACAAGTCATCCCGTTTAGTTAAGATAAGAAACATACACATTAACATCACATGTCACCCTCACACAAATATGTGCTAATGTGCACGTGTTAGATTGGCTCAAATATGTGAATTCTCAAATGCCTAAAGTAAGTAACTAAAGTTTAAACTCTATCATCAGATCATGTGTTCAAAGTTTTAAACTCATCAATGAAATCACATCAATATTTTTTAGATCAACCAAAATTTTCAGACGAACATGAACATGTATTTATCTTCACGAAGAAAAAACAACAATAAATTAGGACAAAGTGTGTGTAACGTGTCTCCCATACCCCCAAACTTAAATGACACATTGACCCCAATGTGTGAATAATATGGAAAGAGCTGACCTGAGATATGGAGAACTATCTGGACTGGTATGGCTCATAGCATACCCCCAAACTTGAACTGAAGTACGTGTTGTCCCTGAAAAGTAAAGACTAGAACACAAAAAATACTGGAAACACACATTAATCATAAATATGTAAAATAATAAACAAATAAAAAAGATAAGCTGTGGGATGCCTCTCATGAGCGCTAAGTTTAAAGTTTTCAGTCAGACTCTCCCTAGTGGACGATATTTAATCTGAGTAAATAGGATCCTCCAACAATATCGTTTCAATGTCCGGACTCCTCAACTCCAAGAATGGTTTTAGCCTTTGTCCATTTACCTTGAAAGTGTTACCATTCTTTGGGTCATCAATCTTGATGGCCCCATGAGAAAAAACCGACCGAATAATAAATGGACCCATCCAACGAGATTTGAGCTTGCCTGGAAAAAGATGTAAGCGTGAATTATAAAGAAGAAATTTTTGACCCGGCTCAAAAGCTCGTCTCAAAATGTGTTAGTCATGAGTCTTCTTCATTTGTGCCCTGTAGGACCATGCACAATCGTACGCATCATTCCATAACTCCTCTAATTCATTGAGTTGGAGCTTCCTTTGTGTGCCAGCCTTCGAAAGATTGAAGTTAAACTGCTTGATAGCCCAATAGGCTCTATGCTCTAATTCAACCGGAAGGTGACATGCCTTTTCGTACACAATACGATAGGAAGACATGCCAATTGGCGTCTTGAAGGCTGTCCGATATGCCCACAGTGCATCAGTCAATCGCGGAGACCAATCCTTTCTACTAGGGTTCATAGTTTTCTCTAAAATGTGTTTGATCTCGCGATTAGAAATTTTCACTTGTCCACTCGTTTGCGGGTGATATGGGGTGGCAACCTTGAGTGTGATGAAATACTTCTTCATCAACTGCTCAAAAATTCGGTTGCAAAAGTGCTTACCTCCATCACTTATGATTGCTCGAGGCATACCAAATCGAGCAAAAATAGTGTCCTTCAAAAACTGGACCATAACTCTGTGGTCATTGGTCTTGCATGCAACGGCCTCCACCCACTTGGACAGATAGTCCACAGCAACTAGAATGTACAAGTAGCCAAAGGAGTTTGGGAACGGTCCCATAAAATCAATGTCCCACATGTCAAAAATCTGAACAATCAGAATAGGGTTGAGAGGCATCATATTCTTCCTAGAAAGACTCCCTAGCTTTTGGCAACGCTCACAAGATACACAGTAGGTGTGAGAATCTTGAAACAGGGTAGGCCAATAAAATCCACACTACAAAATCTTTGCAGCGGTCTTTTTAGCACTGAAATGGCCTCCACAGGCATGATCATGACAAAAGGCGATGATATTAGATTGGTCGTGCTCAGGAATACACCTTCTGATGATCTGATCGGGACAATACTTGAACAGGTAAAGATCATCCCAGAAAAAGTGTTTTACCATGGTCAAAAACTTTGATTTATCTTGCCGCCCCCAATGCAAAGGCATGTGTCCAGTGACAAGATAGTTCACTATATCAGCAAACCATGGCGCAGGACTATGAGCAATGTGCATCAATTGATCATCAGGAAAGCTCTCAGAAATGGGAGTGGCGGCCTTAGTGAAATCCGCAATCAATCTAGACAAATGGTCTGCCACCACATTTTCTGAACCTTTCTTATCCCAAATCTCGATGTCGAACTCTTGAAGTAGCAAGATCCATCGGATAAGACGAGATTTAGCATCTTTTTTAGAGAAAAGATACTTCAAGGCAACATGATCCGAGTAGATAATGACCTTAGATCCTAACAAGTAGGATCTGAACTTGTCTAATGCAAAAACGACTGCTAACAACTCCTTCTCAATGGTAGAGTAATTAAGTTGTGCGTCGTTTAGAGTTCGACTTGCATAATAGATAACATAGGGAAGTTTATCAACACACTGCCCCAAAACAACTCCAACAGCATAGTCAGATGCGTCACACATAATCTCAAAAGGCACACCCCAGTTGGGTGACTGAATAATGGGTGTTGACGTCAGAATCTTCTTCAGATCCCCAAATGCTTTCTTACAGTCCTCATCAAATATAAATGGGGCATCCTTCAACAATAACTTGCACAAGGGCCTGGCGATTTTACTGAAATTCTGGATAAATCGCCTGTAGAAACCTACATGTCCCAGAAAAGAATGAACCTCCTTCACCATACGTGGGGGTGAAAGGTTGGAAATCAAGTCCACCTTCACTTTGTCGACCTCAATCCCTCGATGAGATATGACACGCCCTAGTACAATTCTTTACTTGATCATAAAATGGCACTTCTCCCAATTAAGCACCAGGTTATTCTCCTTGCACCGCATTAAAACCAAAGTGAGATGGTGCAGGCACTCCTCAAATGATGAACCAAAAATAGAGAAGTCATCCATGAAAATTTCTAAGATCCACTCTCTCAAGTCCTTTAAAAACTTGACATATGACGGCACTTGATGGATGGCATCCAAAAATGGGATATTGATTTGGACTTGCTTGAATACCTCCAAAATTTCCTCATACTTCCCTCCTTTCTTGGGCGCTTGTAATCTCTCAGGGTAGGGCACTTTAGGTATAAATGACCTAGGAGGGTCCTTCACAGTAGGTGTGGCTGTAGATGGCTCAGCATCTCTCTTCTCCTTATTACCACCTTCTTCCCCTTGCTACACAGCAGGGGTCTCTTCTACTCGATTGTCCACTTGTCTTCCAGACCTTAGTGTAACAATCAATTGCACTTGTTCCTCCCCGTGCGTAAGATGTGAAGAATTTCCAACCATAAATTGTCCCTTCGGGTTGGGCACGGGTTGACTGGGGAACTTTCCTTTCTCTCTCTCACCCAAGTGACTTGCAATTTGCCCTATTTGACTCTCTAGCTTGGCAATTGCTTGGGTGTTTACCACTGTTGCACTCCTTACATCATTTATATTTTGGCTAGTCGTCTTCATGAATCCTTAAGGGTGTCCTCTAGCAACTGTGAAACTGGTGCTAGTGTTTGAGTGGGTGCTTGATAAGCAGGTAATGGTGTTGGATGGGCAGAACGACCATGACTAGGAATTTGTGGGGAAAATCCGGGAGGATACTGATTTTGAGCATGATGAGGGGCTCCTCCCTGATTTATTGGTTGGTTCTGCTTCCATAAAAAATTTAGGTGGTTCCGCCACCCTGGATTGTATGTCTCAGAGTACGATCTATTCGACTTCCTCCGATAGTCATTGAAAGCATTTGCTTGTTCCATAGGATACTCGACAAAATCCAGCATTGATGGAAAATTCTGTGTTAGATGCATGGGACTAGCACAGATAGAACAGCTATCAACATTGAATGTGTTGGCAGCATTGATGGACTGGCCCACAGTGAGAGCGTCAATCCTCTTAGTGAGAGCATCTAACTTCATCCTCAGGTCAATGTCCTCATTTACCTCATAGATGCCTCATCTCTTGGGAGCACGAGTGGATTTATCTCGACAGCTTGAAAAATCCCACTGTTGCGAGTTATCAGACAACTTGTCCAACGCCTTGTATGCTTCCTCCCCCGTCAGACTCAAGAATGCCCCCCATTCATAGACTCGATCATGTTACGGTTGGGTTGAGTCAGCCCTTGGTAAAAGAACTGAATGAGTCTCCACTTTTCATATCCATGTGGAGGGCATCTGATCAGTAACTCTTTGAAGCGCTCAGAGAACTTCTCATCCTTGTCCTGAGTGAAAGAACTAATCTCCTTTCGGCACTCATTCACTCTAGACATTGGGAAAAACTTATGATAAAATTTACTAAGCAGGTTTTCCCAAGATGTGATAGACCCGGGCGTGTTGGAATCCAACCACACCCTAGCTCTATCGTGAAGAGAAAAAGGGAAGATTCGAAGATGGACAGACTCCTCAGAGAAGTTCTGGAATTTGAATGTAGCACAAATATCTTTGAACTTCTTCACATGGCTATAAGGGTTATCAAGATCTAAGCCATGAAATGAGGGTAGGAGTTGGATGACATGTGGCTTTAAATCAAAATGGGTGGCATTGGTAGGTGGAAACACTATGCAAGAAGATGAATTAGTCGTAACGGGTGCAAACAAATCCCTAAGAGATGTAGTGGAGTCCACGTTCCAAGCTCTAAGTTGCTCTACATGCTCCAGATGATTTGCATTCCTAAAATATTCTCCCATTTCAACTATCTCTCTTTCAACTAGTGCTCTTTTTTGTCTCCTAAGAGTTCTTTCTAAGTCGGGATCTAAATGTATCAAATCTAAATTTAGGGATCTCCGACCAAGCATACACCGCACCAAAAAGCACTAAAATAACCTAACCAGCAGAAATTTGCAAAAAAAAAAAAATTATTTTTTTATTTAACAATGCAAATAAAAACAAATAAAATTGCAAACAGAAAAATCAAACAACAATATTGCTAACTAACTAGTAGAAAAATAAAATTAATTCAGACAAAAATTTCACCAACCAAACAATTCCCCGGCAATGGCGCCAAAAACTTGTTGTGAGTTTTAAATTACTCGCAAGCGCACGAGTCGTTTGCAATATAGTGTATCCATCAGATGAAGCATCCAATGTATCCACTTTTAACAAATCACAAAGGAAATCCAATTTAATCGAAAACAATTCGATGTATCCATCAGATGAAACACAAGGAATATCCAACAGAACAATTTAAACACAATCAATCATATGATTCTACTCAAATAATTGACAGAACATTTATACTAAAACATCATAAACAAAACTGAAACTAATATGCCAAACAACAGCGAGGCTTCATCTTCAACCTTAGTTAAAGATTCTAGCCACTCATAGTTATGAAACTACAGTTCATAATAAAAGTGCTAAACATTTAAACTAAACAAAACAAAATGAAAAGAAATATTAACTATACAAGGGAGAAATTCCACTTGCTGTTGGGCAGCGCTTCCCCTCGTGGTAGCAAAGCCTCGGGGTCCACCAGAATGCTAGCAGACGTCCACCGGATTACACTAAATGGCCTAGGAATTGCACACCGGATGATAAAGTCAGATGGTGTTTATATAGGGGGAGTCTCGAAACACTATAGGTTTCAGATTCGATGTGGGATACTGCCCCGAGTGCGCTCGATTGCAGAATAGTGCGATCGATCACAGGTCTTATGCGCACGATCGCCTGTGCACTCGATCGTGAGTCAGGTGTGATCGATCGTAAGAACACTGCACTGCAAAGATTTCGATGTGGGATATTGACCATGTGCTCGATCGCAGCATGGTGCGATCGATCGCTAATGCTCTTGGAGCTTGACATCTCCTGAAATGCTTCATTTTCTCCACAAACCTATAAAATATAGAAAACACATAAAATAAAGTAAAATAATACAAATTAAGAACCTAACAAATATAAATTAAAGGGCTTAAATATGCAATATTTAAGACTCATCATGGGCATCTCCAAGGTGATTTCCCAACAGTATTGAACCACTCTTCCTTAATGGAGATAATAAGTTTTTCCACTCATCAAACTCTCTCCTATTCTTTTCATTCCAAACAAACCATAAAATAGAGAGAGGATCAAGGAAAATCCTAATTTAGACTTTAACTATCAATTCGGATTGTGTATGATAATCGTTTTTTTTTTCTTTGCTTTAGATTGTACACTCATTTTTTTCTCTCCCTTCCTGTGCTGAATTTTTTTTTTTAAGAACTGTGATAATTTAAGTATTAATAGTATATTAAATGGTCTTAGTTGTTCCATAGAACTCTAAATTTTTCTTTGTTCCATAGAACTCTACGTTGTTCTTTCTTTACCTTTTTTATAATATTCTTTCTTACCAGGATCTTCCATGGGATATTCAGGATAAACTTGTATTCACGATCAATAATATTTCATCCTCAAATATTGATGCTACAGGGAAAGAGTTCACTGAGTTTCCCAATGAGACAACTATCAATGGTTAACTTAATATACGGTGATGAAAAGGTTTGATACTCTACTCTGCACGATTTGTTTTATTATATATGCTATTTGTCTATTATATATTTGTTTAAACACTATCCTTAGTTGTTCAATGTCTCAATTTTGAATACTATGTTAAAGAAATTGTCATTGAATAAAGTTGTTTCTATGAATATGTACTAGCGAAATTCCTATGAATTGTTTTTGAAATTTCAGGACAAAGTTATTTCAAAGTCATTGAATAAAGAAATAATCAATATTGTATACGAGAATTGCAAGGTTTATATGCGAAAAATCTTCTAATTATAAATGAAAATACGCAAAAACTCTTCCATGTGATGTGCTGAGTTGTACTTATGATTATTATTAATGGGTGAATTATATAAGTTTGGTTGCTTTAAGATCTGATATGATAAAATTAATCTCAAAAGCGCATTCATTGCTTAAAAATCTAGGTCGTTGGCTAGGCAAGTTCACTATTGATGATAGCTTGTCTAGCTCATGTGACGTGAAAGGTTCCACATCTATCCCTGAATTTATTTTTGGATTGATTATTTTTTTTCTTTAATTCTTAGTTTGGATTAAAATAAAGTTTTGGATAATTAAATTTCTTCTAGTTTCTCTTAATGCTCTTATGTCTCTTATTTTCGCATTGCAAGGAACCTCTTCATGCCACAATGTCAAATCAGCTTAGAAATTCATTTCAGTGTTTAAACTTTTCTTCATGCTCTTATGTCTCTTATTTCCGCACCTGCATTGTGTGGTGGTTATGGAAGCTCTGCGTTGTCTCGTGTCTATGCTTCATATCTTGGACAGCTTAACCCTTGATTTTGTTCATCTGGGATGGGGACTACTAGATAAGTGCTGTAACACAACCCTTAAAGCTCATTTATGAGGAAATTTATTCTGGTTTTGGGCAGCTTCATAGGTTGTTTTTAAGCACATTGAAACTATAATTTCAATATTATATATATTTTAGGGTATGATAGATATTGTACACACAATAGTTTAATATAAATATAAGAGGAGCCAGCCATAGTGCCCTTTTCATTGTCATGTTATGTATATCTTACCGGTTTTTAATGCAGCGGTTCCTCCATTTGTATTGGAACAACTGACACTGTCACCTTGCATGGTTTGAAAATTAATTATATTGCTTGATTTCTTAAACTGTTGTTCTCCCTGAAGTGGAGGCATCTGATGGTGTCAAAGTGAGAACCATTTTTCCTGGTTTTTATTTTCTTTATAATTTTTCAAAACTTAATTTTGTGTATACTTTAAGATTGTTTGTATTGATTAGTAATATTGATTTGGTTAAGGAATTAGGAACTCCTGCATCGTCATTGACTACAACTTCTGAGATGGAGCACTTAGAAAGTGTGATTGGAAAACCCTCATTGTTCATACCAGATGTACTTGATAAGAACCAAATAGTTGCACAAAAGTTGTTTAATTTCTGAATAGGAGTTTATTTTTTATTTACTTATTTACTTTTTAATATTAATGGGTGAATTACACAAGTCAGGTTGGTTTAAGATTTGATTTGATAAAGTCATGTTTAGAAGAGTGTTCTTTACATAAAAATCTAGGTTGTTGTCTAGCCAAGTTCACTATTGATGGTAGCTTGTCTAGTTGGATGTCTAGCTCATGTGATGTGCGAGGTTCTACATCTGTCCTTGAATTTATTTTCAGATTGATTATTTTTTTTCTTTAAAATTTAGTTTGGATTATAAGGAGTTTTTGGATTACTAAATTTCTTCAAGTTTTTCTTAATCCTCTTATGTCTCGTACTTTCACATTGCAAGGAACTTCTTTATGCCTCAATGTCAAATTAGCTTAGGAATTCATTTCAGGGTTTAAACATTTTCGATGGACTTCTTGAGCAGGCTGTGCCTCTTTACTTGAACGAAAACCTTGATCTAGCTTGTGAAGCAGTTGAAGAGTTACAACTTAGAAGGTATGTCTCCTTACTTAATGGGCAAGGTTGAACTTTTACTTATATTCCATTGTCCTAGTGTTTTGTTTGGTTTCCTAGGCAAAAAAAAATCTGTCCATAGCTAAGATGTGGTGCTTCGAAGCTCTGTGTTGTCTCATGTCTATGTTTCATCTTCTGGACAGCTTAACCCTTGAATTTGCTCATCTGGGATGGGGATTACTAGGATAAGTGCTGTAACTCAATCGTTAGAGCTCGTTTCTGAGGAAGTAGGTCTTGGTCTGGGCAGTTTCATAGGTTGTTTTTAAGTATTTTTAAATTATGATTTCATTATATATATTTTTGAGGGTATAATAGACACTGTATGCACATTATTTATTATAAATATCAGAGGACACAACCCTAGTGCCTTTTCCTTACCGGTTTTTTATGCAACGGTTCCTTCATTTGTAATGGAACAATTGACACTATTACCTTGCATGGTTTGGAAATTAATTTTCTTGCTTCATTTCCTTAAACTGATGTTGCCCCTGAATTGTGGAGGCCTCTAATGGTGTCAAAGTGAGAACCATTTTCTGGGTTTTAATTATCATTATAATTTTTCAAACTTAATTTTATGATTCATTTGTGTTTGTTGTTAGATTGTTTGTAATGTTGCCCCTGAAATTAATTATATTACTTTATTTCCTTAAACTACTACTGCCCCTGAATTGTGGAGGCCTTTAATGGTGTCAAAGTGAGAACCATTTTTTCAGGTTTTTATTATCATTATAATTTTTTCGAACTTAATTTTGTGATTCATTTTTGTCTGTTGTTAGATTGTTTGTATTGATATGTAATCTTGATTTGGTAAAGGACTTAGGAATTCCTACATTGTCGTTGACTGCAACATCTCAAATGGAGCACTTGGAAGTGCAACTAGAAAATCCTCATTATCTATGCTAGATGTACCTGATCAGAACCAATTGCTTGCATGGAAGGTGTTTAATATCTGAATAAGAGTTGATATTTTTGCATTTTAAAATTAATGGGTGAATTATATAAGTTACGTTGTATTAAGATCTGATTTGATAAAATCAAGCTCAAAATCTGGGTTGTTGGCCAATTTTCACATTGCAAGGAACCTCTTCATGCCTCAATGTCAAATCAACGAAGGAATTCATTTCACGGTTTAAACTTTTCAGATGAACTTCTAGAGCAAGTTGTTCCTCTTTACTTGAACGACAACCTTTATCTTGCTTGTGAAGCGGTTGAACGAGCTACAACGCAGAAGGTATGCCTCCTTGCTCCCCCTTTTCCCTAAAGTGTATAACTTATACATTTGATAAACTTTTGTGGAATTCCACTGAAAAATATTATCATTGTTGTCAAGTTCCAGATTTTACTAAGCACCAAGTGTGTTTCTCATATTAGAGTAATATCACTAGTATGTTGAGTGCTCATTTCTTTTCCTAACACACATTCTCTTGTATTTTTTGAATTACTTATACATCTTAATGAGAGGCCCGTGGGGTACCTTGGATTTTGGTTTAGTTCTTAATTTGGTCGAATACTAAAAAAATGTCATACAATGTGATGAACTACGACCTTATGAGCTAATACCACTTCTTTTTTATGTTCATTTTATTTTAACAAAGAAATCCATTTTTTTAATTGTGCATTTTGTACTATGTCAAGCACTACAAACTATTGTTGGTGGTAGCCCTACACATTATGATGCCAGTTTTTATGCATAAAGTGCTATGGGTATTATACCAGAGGCCCTTCGTCCTAGAGTAGGCCATTTCTCCCACTCCCAACACCGAGTGTATGAGGTAATACTTATTTTCTTTCTAGTTCAAATTTGAATTAAAACTTATCATTTAAATTTTACTTATATTCAATTTCTTCTTCTTCTTCTTCTTCTTCTTCTTCAAGTTCCAGATTTTACTAAACACTGTGTGTGTTTCTCATATTAGAATAATATCACTAGTATGTTGAGTGCTTATTTCTTTTCCTAACATATATTCTCTTGTATTTTTGAATTACTTATGCATCTTAATGAGAGGTCCATAGGGTACCTTGGATTTTGGTTTAGTTCTTAATTTGGTCGAATACTAAAAAGAGGTCATACAATGTAATCAACTACGACCTTATGAGCTAATACCACTTATTTTTTATGTTCATTTTATTTTAACAAAGAAATCCATTTTTTTAATTGTGCATTTTATACTATGTCAGGCACTACAAACCAGTGTTTTCAGAGGCGAGGGCGTTGGGCGAGGCGTTTTGCCTCAATGAGGCGAGGCGTAAGCCCCGAGGCGTTGGGGCGTAAGCCTTTTGAAACATTGGGGCGTTTTGATAAAATAATATTAATTAAATTATAAAAATATTAATTAATTAATTATCAATAAACTTTACTAACTTAAGACCTATTAATGAATATTTATCAAAATATTTTTACATAAATATCAAACAATTTGATGAAAATTTTAATCACATATGATATTATAGGTATATTATTATTTGTTGCATATGTATCCATTCAACATAGTGGTTCTATTTGTAATGACGTCCAATCAAAATGTCGAAAATTTAAAATTCTAACCTAAAAGGTTGAAAATCCAGGTAAGTCTTTTGAATCTTTTGAGATGTTTTGAATTTTTAATAAAATAATATTAATTAATTAATTAGAATAGTAAAATAAAAATAATTTAATTTTTAACTAATTAATTAATTTTATCAAAATTTAATACGTTACAACTCATTATAGTCTGATAATTATAATTTTATAAATATTAATATATATTTATATATAAATTATATGAAGTATAACTTATATTTCTATATTGTTGTAATTTGTATGTGATTAATTAAATAGTTTGTAATTATTATTAAACTAAATAACATGTATTATATATTTATGAAGTATAATAATATCATATTATCAGCGTTAGCTCAGTGGTAAGGTTTATAATTATGACATATTTGGTCCTGAGTTCGAGCCGAGCCGCAAGCCAGGGAAGATGAATTATTAGTAACTGACCAAAACGATGTCGTTTTGGTTAATTGGGCTGATATCAGTTGATCCAAAACGACGTCGTTTTGATGTCGCGACAAAAAAAAAAAAAACGCCCCAACAATCACGCCCGCGGGCGTTTTACCCGGATTTCGCCCGTGGGCGCGACCCGGGCGCGCCCCAAATTGGTTTTTTAAAACACTGCTACAAACTATTGTTGGTGGTAGCCCTACACATTATGATGCCAGTTTTTATGCATAAAGTGCTATGGGTATTATACTAGAGGCCCTTCGTCCTAGAGTAGGCCATTTCTCCCACTCCCAACACCGAGTGTATGAGGTAATACTTATTTTCTTTCTTGTTCAGATTTGAATTAAAACTTATCATTTAGCCCTACTTCTTCTTCTTCTTCTTCTTCTTCTTCTTCTTGAATATCTTTGAAACCTGTTGATTTGTAATTTTGCTCACCAAGTGTTTGGATTCTACAAAAATTCCTGGGTAAGGAAATCAAGCAAAGAATTATGTTCTCCTTTGATAAATTCAATATCAAATTCAAAAACATTTAAAATTGCTTGTCATCGAGCAAAAATTTGTTTTGGAACAAGATTTTGAACATCTTTTTGTAAAACTTTTTTTACTAATTTGCAATCAATTCTTAATAAAAAGGTTTTGTTGTATAAGTCTTCCTGGAATTTTGAAATACATAAAACAATTGTTAAAATTTCTTTTTTAATAGTTAAGTAGTTTTTTTGAGATCCTAGCTAAATACCATAATGAAAACGAACAATTTGTTCACTAGATTTGTAAAAAAAGATTTGTTTGAGGATACCTCCGTAACCAATATCTGAGGCGTTAGTCTCTACAATAATTTTTGCAGTAGGATTAAGAATTCCTAAAGAAGTAAGACTTTTGACTCTTGACTCCTGATTTGAGTAATTTGACAATATCAGAATGTTATTGAGTCCAAGGAACAGGATTTTTGCGTAACCTTTTATATAAGGTTCACATAATTGTCTAAGATGTGGGAAGAATTTTGATATGTAATTTAAACATCCTAGGAATCTTTGTAACTGGTTTTTGTCATTGATTTCATCAGGAAATCTGTTGGCAAATTCAATGGATCTATCAATAGGTTTAAGGCTCTGATACCAAAATTGTAGCGACCCATCCCGGGTTGGCCACTTCCGAGACGGTGTCGTCACATTTTGAAATCCCAGCACGACACATATATGCAACAATATAAAAATGTACATCAACTGAATGTATATATATTTATACATAAATCCTAAATCCTTAACCCTCAACAGGAGAGTTACATTATTAAAATCTTAACTAAAATAATATATACAACACATGATGCATGAATATTTATAAATATTTTTTTCCATTAGTCTGAGGATGTGGACCACATGGCTTACAGATAATGACTCAGTCTGAATCTCAGCTCACCAATCTATATGTCATGCCCGCTACCTGAAATTATTTAATATTGTGGAGTGAGCTTCACAAGCTCAGTGAATTAAATTTACTAGAAGTACTCGATTATATACTTTCATTCACATCTTATAATTTAATCGTTTCTAGTTCACCAATATAAATCATCTATTTCTTCACATATAATAATTCAGTCTTTCAAATAATCTTTCAATGTTCATTCATCTATTATCTCATATCAATCAATAATAACATTCTATCATTATTCATATCATAACTCCAACCATTTATCAATTTCTTCTTAAATTGATCATCAAACATATCAAGTTTTTTTCTCATATATTTAATCATCTTGATATTATCAATTCAATATCATTATTTACCTTGTTATGAGGTTCACAGCATATATAACAAATCAATCAAATAATTTTCTTCATATCATACTTTCATATATATTTTTCATCATATTTGTCTCTTTGTGAGGCTCATTTGTCTATCAATAATTTCACAATCAAGTCTGATACTTCAACATCTTAATCAATAAGAATCAATATTTAAAACAAATGCAATGCATGAATTTAAATTATCATATCATTTCATATTATCATGTGGGAACATCTTCCCACCTGTCGACATGTTTCAGCTTAGACCGGCTGTCTTTCCGGTTCTTTTATTTTCATTTAAACCAACTGCCTTCTCGATTCCTTTATTTTCATTTAGACCAGCTGCCTTCCTGGTTCTTTTATTTTCATTTAGATCGGCTGTCTTCCCGTTTCTTTTATTTTCATTTAGATCGGCTGCCTTCCTAGTTCTTTTATTTTCATTTAGACCAGTTGCTTTCCCGATTATTTTATTTTCATTTAGACCAGCTGCCTTCCCGGTTCGTTTATTTTCATTTAGATCAGTCACCTTCCCGGTTTTTTTTATTTTCATTTAGACCGGCTTCCTTCCCAGTTCTTTTTATTTCATGCATATGAACAATAATATGAAATATACATATGAGCAATAACATAAAAACAAACATACATTCAAGCATTCAATTTAGCTATCCAGCTCTTTCTCAAAATTATTATGTTTATCATATTCATTAAATTATTTCCTTGTATATCATATCAAATTATCAGTCATAGCTTGTCAAGAATTTCATTTATCATTTCATTATATATTTAATCAATTAATTATTTCAATAATATTATTTCTCATATAATAAAATTTTAACATATCAATTATTCATATAATATCAATCAACCAACTTTCATATATCATCCAATCATAGTTCAATAATTAATTCAAATATCATCACTTTATATTTCATATTTACCTCGATTACTAAAAGTAAATCTAACTCACCACGTAGCACTTAAAGCTACCCGTAGATCACCTCTTTACCTTTCTTGCTCCTTTCACCAATTTCACCCGATTGCTGATCATCAACCTTGACACAATATTTATATTAAAATTTATAATTTATTCTTCAATTCTTCCATAATTTATACCCTTTAAATTTCTACATCAAATTTCGAGTAATTTCATGTATGCATAATTTCAAAAATAAAATTCACATTATTACCTTTTATTTTTCTTAAACTTTTTCTCGAATCTCTTTAAAATTCTCCCGTAAACTTCAAAATTTCTATCTTTCAACCTTTCTTCGAGTCCACAAGTGTTTAAAGAGAGTAAATAATTTGAATTGAAGAAAAAAAGAAACCAAGCAGGATTTGGTAGAAAATAATAAAGTAAAACAATAAAAAAAAAAAAACCTTTTTTATATATTTTCCAAACCGTCCATCGTTTCAGCAAAATTTGCCATCCACTTAATTGTTACAAGCAGGATTTGGTAGGAAATAATAAAGCAAAACAATAAAAAAAAAAAAAACCTTTTTTTATATATTTTCCAAACTGTCCATCGTTTCAGCAAAATTTGCCATCCACTTAATTGTTAAACTTGCATAACTTGCATGTTTTGTAAGTCCCACGTGGATATCAAAGTGTTTATCATTCCTTTTTTTTACCTTTTTATCTTCCCACACTACATTTGGATGCGTTTTGTTTTTCTTAAAAAGAATTATTTTATTCATTAATAAATCTTTCATATATATATTATTTTAATTCTATGTCATATCTATCATATTACTTCTTTACTCTTACCTTAAGAACACGGGTATTACAATAATAGCTTGGCTTATATGGGGGAACAAAAACCATATTTACTTGGGAAAGGGACGGAAGGGAGTGGAAGAGCTTGCTCGATTTGTAACCAGCTTTTTGGATGATGTTCAGGCGAGCTATGGTAGGGCTGAAGGGGTGACTCTGGTTAAAGAAAAAAAGGTTATCCCTTGAGTAGCTCCTACATTGTCGTTTGTGAAGATTAATGTGGATAGGGCCTTTTTTCCGGATACTTCAATGGGTGAACTAAGAGCGGTGGTCAGGGACGGTGAGGAGAAATTTTTGGCTAGCTTTTCTAGAGAGGTTTTTGATGTGGAGGATCCTTATATAATTGAAGCTTTAGCAGCTTGGCAGGCAATGATATTTGCAATCAAAAAAGGCTGAGTTTGTTCAGTTAGAAGGGGATTGTTTGCGGCTGGTCCAAGCTGTGAAGGCAAAGGAGGAGGATTGTCCACGACTAAGCTGATTATTGAAGAAATAAAGTTCCTATCAACAAGGAAAGCTTTCAACTTTTCTTTTATTCCTAGAGCAACTAATGGTGCAACTCATATTTTAGTTAGAGAGGCTCAATATATTGATGGCTTGTGTATTTGATTGGAAGTAGTGGCAAGTGCTTTCTTTCAAAAAAAAAGAAAAAAAAAGGATAAAAATGTTCCAAAATCAAATGAACATACTAGAGATAACAACGATTATGAACTGGGTGTTTTTTCTCTGAAATAAAAAGATTGTGATTAGAACAATCCAGTGGATAAATTTGGAAAAGATTGACAACACGCCTAATAAGACAAATGTTACAATTCCGACTGTGCCATAATTGAATTATTTTCTCAAAGGAAACGAATAGAATTCAAAATTGACCACAAATTCAAAATTGTAGCAGCTATAAAGCATAGAAAAGTTGTCTACTTTGATATAGCTTAAAAGATAAAAAAAAAAAAATCAAATCAAATTTAAGGCAAAGTTCTGTCCACGTCTACAAAATTGAGGATTTAACAGGCATTAGTACAACGTTGAACAAAAAGTTTTTGGAGAAAAATGGTATGGTCACTCAGAAATTCTCAACCATTTTTTAAATTAAAACTTAATTAGTCATGCTCTCTAATCCTATACTTTAAAGATTTTAAATTACAACATTTTGTGTTTTTTCCAGATGTGTATTGATAATTAAAAATACGGTGGAGTTGCAAATTCACCGTCCTATAGCCTAAAGAGTAATTAGAGTGGAAGAAAGTAGATACAGGGTTTTGGATTCAAATGGAATTTTGAAAAATTCGGTCAACATGATGCTATTTGGAAAACATTGTTGTATTTTTAAATATTGAGAAAAAAAAACATGAATATACATGCGACCAACCAATGATGAGCTCACCATTTAGGTCACGGGTCAAAAGGAATAAGTTGGTGTCATGTTGACATATAAGAATAAGTGTTTTCAGAGGTGAGGGCGTTTGGCGAGGCGTTTTGCCTCAATGAGGCGAGGCGTAAGCCCCGAGGCGTTGGAGCGTAAGCCTTTTGAAACGTTGGGGCGTTTTGAATAAAATAATATTAATTAAATTATAAAAATACTAAAAAATTAAAATAATAAAAATTAATTAATTATCAATAAAGTTTACTAACTTAAGACTTATGAATGAATATTTATCAAAATATTTCAGAAACACGTTAACATCACAAACACAATGTTAAGTGGTTGTTGTTTACACACTTACAATAATATAACAAATTTACAGACATCTCATCTTTCATCAATAAATCATAAATCACGCTTCAAAAACCAAATTCTAATTTTCAAATTGACCAATCTATTCATCACAAGACACAAACACGCTCCAAATTCCAACAAGTATAAAAATAACACAATATTAAATGTCAAATGTTTATTGATTAGTGTTTACATACTTACATTGATATAACAAATTCACATATATAAATATATTAAAAGTAACAAATTAGATAACACAGATAATGTAATCCTAATGATGTTATAAAATGATATTAATAAAATATAAAGTATATAATATGGAACCTATTTAATGAATTTGTTCAGTGAAAATAAAGGAGAAAAAAAGTTATAAGAAAGTGGAAAGTAGGAACAAATGAGACAAAAAAAAAAAAAAAAAAGAAAGAAAGAAGGCAACAGCTGAAAGAAGAGGAAAAAAAAAAAAAAGAAGACTTCAAAGGCGGCAGCGGAAAGGAGCGGAAAAAAAAAGGGCAAAACATAAACTTCACGCATGCAACAGCCAAGACTCAAACTCAGGTCTGGAACATGGCCACGTATGATTTTACCACTAGACCACTGGTATTTGTTAATTGGTATGTTACTAACAAATATATATATATATATAAGGTCTAATTTTTTTGTTGCATTGGGCGCCCGTCTAGACCCCGAAAAATGCATGCTCAACTACACTTTCGCCTCAACTTTCACGCCTCGAGGCTTTTTAACCCCGTTTCACCCTTAGACACGCCCAGACTTAATTTTTTAAAACAATAATTAGAACAACCTCACAAGATGTCTAAAGCTATATATCATGATTCTTTATTGCTTTTTCCTATGTTTTAATGATACATAGGCTTCCAATTTTTTAATAAAAAACATTAGTGAAAGTGAATAACTTCAACATCCTTACACAAAATTACTAAACAAGACCTACGAGTTACCCCCACCGTAAACTTTTGTTTGATTGGTATGATTTTTTCCTTTTTAATATCAGAGATAGCAAGTATCAAAACATCTAAAGCCTAGAAAAATTCTTGATTAGATTCTGCATAATACATAAATTCATATTTCACTATTTTAAAAAAACTTAAAGATATTAAAATATCAACTATCTAATAAATTCTTAAATAACAACACAAATAGTTTAATTTATTAAACAGTCTATCTAAGAACTGCTCTTAAAGTCCATAGCAGAACTAAAACTCTGATGTTCAGGTTAATCTTTTCTTTTCTTCTTATCAAATTCCATTTTGATAAAATTGTAATCATGAACTTAATCAGACGGTTACATCTCTCTGCTTGTTGATATTTGAAAAAATTCTTTCAGACCTACAGCCTCTGAGGAAGGAGTTTTAACATAATAAACAGGTAAGGAAAAAAAAACAAAGTATCTTCTTCACCATTTGAAAAGGCCGTTGATATACAAAATGAGAACAATTTTTTTTTTCTTCTTTTTATACAGATAAAAATAGAATTAACAGAAAATATAAGAGACTCAAGATATGTGCCCTTCATAGACAAGATATCTGCCCTTCTTTAGCAAGCACAAAAAGACCGTCATCCCCTCTTGAGATTCGAAGATCCTCGTCAAAGTATGTAATAAGAAACCATGACCTGGTCCGGTTGCCCAGAATGGGAACCCTGAGAGGTGGGTGACCAGAAATGACCCTTGAGATATTTGCTGTCACCTCCTGTAGAGGATTGAGAGATTACTGCACAGACGACAAATTGATTTTCTGCCCAAGAATATCCACATTCTCCGGTAGTTCAATGCTTGACCTAATCCCTTAAACTCAACCTGACATTTTGAACAGTAGCTAGTATCACTTTGGCACTCAACTATTGATTTTAATAAAGAACTCCAATGTTTTGAATAAGTCTTTTAAGTATAATCACTTTTGTTGCAAACCCAACTTTATTAAAAATAATTTTAAAAAATCCAAAATTCTAAATTCCCTAATAGACTGCTGAAGAATCCCTCTTTTTATTTTTATTTATTCGTAGGCAAAACTTCCTACAGATAGCTTCTAAATAATACAGAGTAGTAAATTACTTAAATAATAAGATTAAGACAACAATTTTTTTTTTTCATTTCTCATTAAAAAAATTCTATTTTCACAGATTTTATGACAATAGCTTGTGACCACTTCCAGAAACCCAATTTTCAGATTATAGTTCAAACTGAAATAAAAAATTTCACCATGCAAACATCAGTCATATTATCTTCTTACAAGAAAGGTTGTGTTTTCCGAATTAATATCGTTCAGTCAAAACTATTGAAATTGTCTTCATAATTACCGGTATTCTTGAAGGAGTTTGAACTTCAAAAGTGGCAGATGGACCAAAAGAGAAAGTAGCAAAAGGGCTGGACAATGTAGTGGAGTTCACAATGGAGAAGCTACTTGAATCGATCGATTGGCATATACTATTCAATTTCGATAAAGATGTTGTACCAGCTGCCAAACTCAGCAATAGCTAAGAAAATGCAGTATACCTGCTCAGCACAAAAACATGGTCAAAATGCAAAACTAAGAATCAAGCAAGTCTTTAAAAACTGATGATGTTTATATCAGATGGTATGATCCAGTTTTTAACATTATTCACCAGGATGCTTGCCATGAAACTTTCCCAGCATCCAAATGAACGCAATAGCAGAGTGCAGACACTATGTTGAATGATGCTCCAGGAGCTGCTGATGTTTGAATTGTTGAGGTTTAATAAAACACATGCTTGATCTACTCTTCTATTTTGTTGGTGATAGAAGACATAGAGATTATGTTTATTATTTTGTTTTATTAGGCCATGTTTTCATCCTTGTTTTATTAGGTCATGTTTTCATCATTGTTTTAAGGATTACTTTAGGCCATGTTTTCATCATTGTTTTAAGGTTTGTTTTTTTCCTTTAACAACCTATATATAGGTTGAAATTTTATTCTAAAAAAAATAGTGAAAAAAATCAAGTTTGTTTTTGCAAGCTCTTGCACTTCATTTCTATCAAAAACCAAGAAATTGGTATCAGAGCCATAAGTTCTTGAGAGACCTGTGAGGTTAAGTGAGCCTTACCACTTACCTTAAACACTTGCATTAAACACTCACCATCTTCCCTATCCAAAACACAAAAGCCTACAACCAACGCAAGATGAGTTCAGGAGCTTCATCAAATGCAATAGCGCCTCTGGTGTTTGATGGAACGAATTATCAAGTGTGGACTGTTCGAATGGAAGCCTATCTTGATGCTAATGATCAATGGGAAGCCGTTGAAAATAAGTACGAAATTCCTCCCTTGCCCAACAATCCAACTATGGCTCAAATAAAAAATCACAAGGAGATGAGGCAAAGGAAATCAAAGGCAAAAGCTAGCTTATTTGCAGCTGTTTCATCTTCAATTTTCATTAGAATCATGACACTGAAGACAGCAAATGGAATTTGGGACTTCCTGAAGAAGGAGTATGAAGGAAATAAACG